>NMRB01001482.1:119191-145182 GCA_002633025.1 Notospermus geniculatus
TTTCTTATAAGATTCTTACAAGATAAATCTTAGTAAGATTTTTCTGACTAAGATATTAGTAAGAAAAATCTTACTAAGAAACAGTATCTAAGATTTTTCTTACTACGATATTGGTAAGAAAAATCTTAGTAAGATTTTTCTTGTAAGAATCTTATAAGAAAAGTCTTAGTAAGATTTTTCTTGCTAAGATCTTACTAAGAAATAGCCAAGATACTTACTAAGAAAATTATAAGATTATTAGTAAGATTCATATCCTGGGTAAGCTCATGGAAAGATAATTGAGTCTAAATCAGCATTTATATAGTTACTATCGTCTCTAAAAACATAGGCATTTTTATTATAGGAACTGTCAGTGAGTTGACGAACAGGCGTCACTACAGCCCAATTCAATGCATATAGTGGACCCCATTCATCTTCATTCTTGATCGAGCACCACTCGCGTGGATTTATATTGGTCCACTAGAACTTTGCTGCCATCTTTTGGCAATATGCACGGCTGACTGCTCCTATTGAAACGATGTAAATATAGGTGCTGTGTGTTCCTTCCGCTTGACATCCACAGTGATCAAGGGAGAAACTACGAGAGTAAAATATTCACGGAACTTTGCGACTTGTTGGAGGTGAGGAAAACTAGGACAAAACCTGGAAACCCAAGATGCAACGGACAGGCTGAAAGGTTTAACAAGACGATGATCGATATGGTGAAAGCCTACTTAGAAGGAGAACAGACAAACTGGGACAAGTATTTGGGTTGTTTGGCTGGAGCATATTGGGCCACCCCGAATGAGACGACTGGCTTTACTCCAAACCTACTCATGCTCGGACGAGAGGTGAAGCTACCGGCAGAGATCGTTTTCGGCTCAAGTACGACAACTGGGGAAGAAGTGTCGACCTATGGTGACTTTGTCGAGAAGGATTAGACAGATTTGGAAACCACAGATCAAGACGGGGATGGAAGGAACGAGAAGTGTTCATATTTTCTTTATGCTGTACATTTGTTGGATGTAACTTCAAGTTTGACGAAATATAGACGGTAGCGACGACGATATTGATGGCTAGTGTTGATGATTCTGCAAAACCGCCAGAAGGACGGAGTTAGACGTCCAGATGTTTGTCGTTGACGATCGGTCGGCGACGTTTATTTTGATGTAGTTTATCAGCTTTTATAGATTTCTTACAGTTACGTTTTTCATATCTTTGCAGTGGCCCACTGTGGCAGTGTATGTCCTGCCCCGCTATATTGCATTTCGAGGAGATGAAGCTATACAGTGCTTAGGCAAATCCCGAGACGGGTATTATGGATGCAGAGGAGCTACCAGAGGAAATTTCAAATGAAATCTTCAAGAGGACGAAGCGAGAGAAGAGCGAGTCGGTACAGGAAGATGATGCTGACACCGTTGTCAGCATCAGCTCACAGACGTCGGAAGCAGAAGACGAAGACGAGGACGGAGATGTGGTGATAGTGGAGGAAGAGAAGGTGCCAGTGATTAGTCCGTCGACGGTAGAGGACAACGATACTGAGACGGTTCTTTGTCAGAGCGACGTAGAGCATGTAGAGGGCGGTGAAGAGGAGAGAGACGAGTCAGATGCCGGGTTGGAGGAAATAGAGAAGGCAGCAGAGAATTTGATGAAAGTCACAAGGGCGTGGGTCGAAAAACAAAGAAAGAAGAGAAGAGTGTGCGTGTGTGGTCAGCAGAGAGGAGACGAGTGGCCGGTGTTAGAGGTACTGCAGGAGGACATGGCAGCCGTTTTGGGCGTGGAGACGGCGGTGGATAAGGATAAAGAGGAGAAAGTTTAAGAACGAGCGGGTGCAGAGACAGATAGGAGTGGTGGCGGTGATGGGAAGAGCGGTAAAGGAGACGGACATGAGAGAAGAACAGATGGAAGAGGGGTAGAAGGAGTCAAGAGCGAAGTCATCATTATAGTGGACAGACGGGCGCAATCCCCAGATAGGGGTTGGGAGAAGACAGAGACAAGAGGTCAGGAGACGTGTGTGGGAAATGGGGAGGCGACGAGATGAGAGGACGCGGGAGTTGGATCAGCGAAGGAGGAGCGACAGACGAGAACAGTGGTGGAAGGGAATGAATGGGCATTGAGACTTTTGAGAGGAGAAGACGAGACGGGTAAAGACGTGGAGGCAGACGAGGAAGTGGATTGACGAGGACGTCAACTTTTGAAAGGAGGGGGCAATGTGAAGAATATACATAGACGAAGCGACGAGTAATAATAATTAAGAATAAATAATAATAATAAGAAGAAATAATAATAAGAACAAGCCTGGCGGCATAAATGGTTCACGTGGAAAGAGTTTGAAATAAAGAATGTTCGCACACTAAACACACAAAACTGCCTTCGATACAAGAGCACGAAGTGCTCAACCTGATACACTAAACAGTCCAATGAACAGAAATTGTAATAGCCTGCGCAAAGTGCATTCATCAATTCAGGCCAACACACCGACTGAAAAAAGTAAACAACTCAACCCTCCCTCTCCATCATGATGAAACAAAACAAGCCCAACCCAGTACTCGCACAAAAAGGGTGAGTGATAATCCACGGCTCGTTGAATGAAAACGCTCGTGAACACCCCACCTCGCACCATGGCTAAAGACACAGACTGACCTCAAACCACTTCTAAATACGGGAGAATCCCATTTACCTGGCCGTCGGATCACAGCCGAAATTTTCTAAGTCCACCCAAAGGTAGAGGGAGTGTTAACAATAGGGGAACGGCAATGTCAAATTGAGATCAGCGGAACGTGTCCAATGTGTGCTATGGTTTTTGGCCTGGGCGTCACACCAGTACACCTTCTTCAGACGAGTTTTTTTGCGGTTTTTCAAACACAATACTGAATGAATTGTAGCAATATTGTTGAACTTCTCAATGATCTGCCGACACGGCGTGTTAAACAAGGAATTTCTGATGCGAATAATGTCCGGTGTACACGATCAAACTTTTCATACAATTTTCTGAATCGTTCAATAAGGTGCTTTTGAGCCAAGTGACCTATCCAGAGAACCATTGAAATTGATCATAGTTGGCGTAAAATCCGGACGGAGTATGAATGAGCCCTTGTTGAACTTGTAATGTGGAAATCCAAGATACAGAATAGCACAAAATTGACACACAAAATGATATAAAACAAGAAGTCAATCTCCAGAATTCACGAATTTTCGACCCCAACCGGGGTCTTTTTCAAGTGGAACTTTACAATCTGAAACTCTAGAAAAGACTGAGCTGAAACCCGAATGCAGAACTACATAACCTGTGTAGACAGGACAAACAAGCAATTAAGGGGCATGTATAGAGGCCACTGAGTGAAGTACCACAAGTGGGACCCATCCAAAAAGTTCAATATCCGTGAGGTTGACAGCCAGAAGGGCATGGCCATCAGTGTCTATACATGCATGGCTCACTGTACACTGCACACACACGCTAATTACACAAGCCCCATTGTCTTAACGAGACATTACATCACCTGAGCTTTGGCGCAATCAAACTCCAAGCCACCACCGTTTCCGACTAATCAAGTAACGTAAAACGCAAACGAATGACTATTGCTAGAGACAACGAGCAATTAAAATGTTGATTTAATCACCAATCGTCCATAATCACCGGTGAAACTTGCAGTCCATTTGCAATTTCACAGAACATGGGAGCTACCATATTGAGATACTCGAACTACTTTCGAATTTCATCTCGGTCCAGTCGGGTCGCACCCGAACTACATAAATTCCTCGGTTATCTACTTTTCTGACGTCACAAATGTGACAGACATCGTTACTCGGGTAAGCCAGATTTCTGCCGTCCTCAGTAGCCAGGACCGATCCTCCGCTACATCCAGCCCGCCAGCGCCACCAGCGGAGGATCGGGTACCAATCTATAACAGACGCAACACATGAGTTGGTGCCTGTTTGGAATGTATCAGAAAACTAATAAACGAATTCAACGATAACTGATGAAATCTAATGATATATTTGAACACAGCACAACTTGTTCATTCCTCCATCTCTCTCTCTCTCTCTCTCTCTCGCTAGCAATGCACCTCACTTTCAAATTGCCCGCGCACGCCCACTGCATGCGTGGCGCGCATACTGGTATACTCCTCAAACAATAGAGGGCATCTCAAAAACCTGTCCAAACAGTGCGTATACTGATGAGCAAACTTTTGATTGGAGTTTGTTGCTAAAACACCTTTTTCTTCTCGAACGCACACTTCCAGCTAAATTCTATACCTCACAGCTGTAGGGCGAAAGCCCGAGAAGAAGTTGATGTCAACCAAACGAAAAGTAAAGCTGAATAAGCACATGAAAAAACATGTTTTTCGGTGCCATTCACACCGTGGAGAATCGCCAACGCAGTAGCCGAGTTTCTCAGGCGGCAGCGCTGTGATCCGAGTGAAACATGGCGGCTCTGTCACATATCGATGTGTGTGTTGCCGACTAAAACGCGAAAAATAGAGAGTTTCGGTCGAGGTGAGCGAGTTTATGTAAATTCGAGGATGATCTAGTGATAATTTGCAATTGAACAAGCCGAAATATAGGTGCTGAAGGAGTGTTGTTTCTTTGTTTGAAGTGGAAATGTTCGTTGTGTTAGGCCGGTTGTTTGATTGACGGCAGTTCCACGTAGTGACACTTGAACTTTTCCACTTCAAATGTAAAATCGACCACGTAATTCCAATAAAGGAAGCTTTAGATTAATAGACGATAAACTGGAGGTCATCCTCGGCATAGTCTAAGTGTGTGTATCTTTCATCTTCGGTACTTTGCTCCCCACTTTGGAGTTGACATCCTCAACATTCGTGATACAGCCACCATGTTTTTGACTCGGATCACAGCGCTGCCACCTGAGAAACTCGGCTACTGCGTTGGCGATTCTCCACGGTGATTCACCTCACTTTCCTACTGAATGTTATACGGCTGTATTAAACACAAGGCCGTATTCAAACGAGGTGCTCCGCTCTGATCTGTGACGAATCAAGCAAGCTGCATACGTAATTATGGTTTAAGTGGTTTTATAAGTTTTGTAATCAACTTGTGCCATGCGTTTGATAACAGGACGGATAGGGTGAAGAAAAGGCTGCACAAAAGGCCTTGTTCTAAATTTTGGGATTGGCACTGAGGGTGCGGTATTGGGCAGAAACGAACATATGATCCCTCTACAAACCATTACAATTGTCACAGGTAGAAAACCATTTCTCATTGCCGGCATGGGCCGGTTTTTATTCAAGGATTATTGTACTTATGGTTCAACGTATCGGGGGAAATTGGAGCCCCGTATTTGATGACGTATTTGGCAAAAATTATAAGTATAAGTATAAGTATCCGTATAAGTCGGGGATCTCAAACTCTCTATTAACAACATTACTTGACTTATAAGGGGCCTGGATAGGCAACAGCCTACTGTGCTATTTGTGCTGAATGCCTATCGCAAGAATGTGAAAAAAGTGCCTGAAAAACCGTTCCTCACAATACCATAGTGAAAATTTGCACAATGTATCAACCCCAGAGTGAGAAGTAGAGCCCGACAAACCATACCTCATTATTACAAAATAGTGCTAACAAAAAAACCTCATAGTGAAAATTTGCACAATGTATCTCTGGTCAGGTAGTCCGTCCGTATGCGTGTCTGTCCACCCTGTAACTCGGCTACTGCAACAGCTACAGCCCTGAAAGTAACTCACCCCAGGTAACTTGATCCTGGCTACACGATGAGCTCATTGTTACATGCCTCAGACATGTGGGTCATGGTGATATTGATATATCAAATGTTGATATTTTGCCCATCCCTTTCTGTTAAAGCGCTGGTAACTTGGCTCCTAGACCAGTAACAGTTCTGTTATGTTCCATCCACATGTTCATGGATCGGGGCAAATTACTGGGATCATCAACTTTCATCTCCAGGGTCAGTATCACATTGATATTGATATATCAAATTTGATATTTTGAGATATCTTAGGATCTCGTCCAGATAGCGACTACAACTTTGCCTAACACCATCATAGTCACTCACGGATGCTACTAATATTGTCCACCTGGAATTTTCAGGTCACATGATATTTAGTGATATCATGGTGATATTCGATATGTAAATTTGATATTCTGAAATAACTCGACAACTGGTGAAGGAGGAAGCCTAAAACCCTTACCTCTAAGGGGTTATCACTCATGCTCTTTCAGATTATGCAATGACCTTGAGTGTTTGAGGTCAAGGTCAAATTCAAACTGAACCAGTAGGCCTATGGCCGTCTCAAGAACTGACAGAAGACCAGTGAGCATCATGGATCCAAGTCATATACTTCGATTATCCAGGACCCTTCTTTCATTTACGCAATGACATTGGAGGTCAGAGGTCAAGGTCACGGTTATAATATAGCTGTGATATTGGAATAGTCGATAATGTTGACAGAGAATTTTTTCAATGACCATGAAGGTGGGATGTCAAGGTCAAGCTTCAACAGCCCCGATACAGAAACATGTTCATGATGATAACTACAGTCTAGAAGTCTACCTGGCACTATGGACCAACGTGTACTTAGGTCACTGAGGATGCTCCTCCTGATTATGCAATGACCTCCTGAAGGTCAGAGGTCACGGTCAATATAAAATAACTCAGTCACCAGAACTGGTTCATATCTTCAACAATAGCGAGCAGCTGTATCCCTGTAAGTGTTACACATTATACAAGTTCCTGCATCTACAGTAAACACCGGAAACCATTGACATCGCTCCGATGTCCGTCTCTTGTTAAGATTGTCTTTCCTCAATCACATTCAATGGCTTCCTTTTTCCAGTGTAAATTTTGCAGTGTGTTGATGACAGGCTTCACATTACTTGAAAATAATCGACACCATGCAATATGTTCTGGGCTTAAAACTACTATATCGCAACAGGCCTGAACCAGTAAACATCTCCTGATACACATCATCACAACTCCAAAAGTCAAATTATAATGTCGCTTGTACGTCATCCTTGTAAAAACGAAACCTAGGTAAATAAATAGGAGGGCAGATATGGCCTTGGGGTCAATATTTTCGGAACAGTGTATGAGACACAAAAAATAGCTACCAACATATTCATACCGGTGTGATTAAATCAAATGCCTCCGTCTTCCTGGTGTACCCATGTATTGTTTGTCACAGGATTAATGGTCTTGGTCTCTCTAGTGTCCAATTCAATGCCGCTTAATCCGAAAGTGTATTATTGTTTGGGGACATCCTATATCGGGTGACAGTGGATCCTATTACACCGGTATTATGCAGGCTGTCGTGAAGGAGGTTACACACCCGGGTTCCTACAGTGTACGTACACTCTTGTGGGAAAATAAAAGGACAGCAACATTTCCTAAATATCTCTAAAACTGCACTGAACCCCTTGCAGCTATGGTTCGGCTTAACCCGCCGGCGGTTGAGGATTTCCTTTATGGCGTAGTGGTTAGCGCAATGGATTCACAAAGTATTCATCCCCATGAAACCTTTGTTCGCCTGCGTGTTCGTGTCGCGTGTCAGCCGATGTAAACTCGGTCTAATGCACATAATTAGCGCACCGTGTGCTTGTCACGTGCTATGTACAAGACGATGGAAAAGCATCATACTTTTAATTCCCAAGCAGTTTTTATTCGTTCTTAAGGCCCGTTTCCACTACAGCGGATTGCGCCGCGTCTTGCGGCGAGCGGAGCGGTTTTCACAGGCATTGGGATAAGCAATAGGCCATTGCACTAGGGTTTTTTCACAGAGCACTGCTCTCCCAGGCGCATGCTTTCATCGGTATTCATATGATAATAAGGTGTTTTCGTAGTAGAGTTTACCACCTGTCCATTCCTGGGCCGATTTCTGATTGGATGCTTCTCAATGCGGTAATAGGGGTGTTTTTAAAGTCGACTGACCCAACGCTTTTGGACTCGTCTGTATCGTACCGTTCTTGCCCGGGTAAACCGTACATCCTCATTCAATCGCGTCAGTCGACTTTAAAAACACCCCTACCGCATTGAGATTTGCCGCCAGCACGTCTTGTTTTATTCTGTCAACAAAGAAAGAACAGAGTCTGATGACATGCACTAAGCAATCCAGTTCAGAGCGCACATAAAGTGCTCCGCGCTGTGCGCCAATTATTAACGCTCACAATCGACGCTATGCTCTAATCCCCCAATGAGCGTTAAATGACAAAAGGCTTATGCGCCACAATTGAATTCTTATGCTCTTTGCTTGCTTTGGACTGCGCTTCTTGTGTCCCTATTATTAAGGTGACAAAAGGTTATGTGCTCACTCATTCAACCCAGTGCGCTGTTGACTAGCGACGCCCACTGTTCGCAGGCAATGTGCTGGTAATATTTCTAACCTGTTTCCTTGGGCGTCCGACGGTGGCGCTTCGTATCGGAGCACGAAGAGTCAGTGCCACCGTGGGAGCCCAGGGAACCAGGTTAGTAAATTTCCAGCCAATGAAACATCAGCGGTGTACAGTCAGTCATTCATTCAGCCCACCCCTTATTGTAATATGAATGGTGTAGAAAGCATGCGCTTGGGAGAGCAGTGCTCCATGACAAAAAACTATTGCCAAACCATCGAAGGATTATCCAAAGCTCTGTGAAAACCGCACCGCTCGACGGAAACTGCCGCGGAATCCGCTATAGTGGAAACGGGCCTTTAGATGACAAGCACCTGATTGAAAATAGTCCATGCTAGACAATTTGGCTTGGTGTGTCCCGTCCGCCAATGTTTTTTCCTGAACCGTCCAGTAATTTTGTTCGGTGGATTAAGAGTATTTTCCCAAAAAATGGCCAAAAGAAAAGAGATGGGAAAAGCAGTCAAAAAATCATCCGGCCCGGAGTCGAACTGGGTACCCGATGTTTACTACGCAAACGCTAGCCAACTGAGCTCTCGGAGACAGCTAAAGGCCCGTTTCCACTATAGCGGATTCCACGGCGGTTTCCGGCTAGCGGTGCGGTTTCCACAGGGTTTTGGATAATCCTTCGATGGTTTAACAATACAATGGGCTATTGATTATCCCAATTACCATGCCTGTGAAAACCGCCCCGCTCGCGGCAAGACGCGGCAGAATCCGCTATAATGGAAACGGGCCTGAACAGTGTTAAGCGTTTCATTGGCACATGATGACCTGTGATCATATTGTTTGCTTGCTATCCAAAGACCACTCCTTTTTTTAATTCAAAAACAGTTGCGTTTTCTCGAATTTCCTAAA
The DNA here is from genome assembly GCA_002633025.1 of Notospermus geniculatus. Lineage (NCBI taxonomy): Eukaryota > Metazoa > Nemertea > Pilidiophora > Heteronemertea > Lineidae > Notospermus > Notospermus geniculatus. The sequence goes on from NMRB01001482.1 coordinate 128,390, forward strand.
ATCACTGGCCGTGAATGGTAGGCCTTGCTTTGTAAAAATAGGGAGGATAAAAAATTAAAAGAAAAACGTAAACTTTACGAAAACGCCATTTTTCATACCACAAATCACCAGGTTATTACATTTTCGGTACAAAAATAACTTTGTCGTTAAAATTTTCGTTTATCGTTTGATTTCTAACTGACCGCCCACTTTTGTTAACTTTTCGATACATATAGGTCACGAGAGTCATTATCATAAATCAGTATAGGGTTCTGAACAAAACTCGTTTTATATAGTATGGTGGAAGGTGTCAATGTGTGAACAGTTCGTAAAGAAAGACAGTTGTTTTTGAAACACACCACAAGTTAAAACTTTTTGACGAAAAGGATCGGGTGTACGATTTTGGTAACCCAGCGAAAACTTTACGAAAGTGGGCAGTCAGTTTTACAAATCGTGGCGTAGATTTTACGATTTTACATGCAGTGTTTATAGGAAATTCGGCACAATGAACCATTTAAAAATAAAACAACACGTTTTAGACTTTACGAGAATATTTGTAACACTACTGCCGAGCCCACATCGTGCCCGCCTGTCATCAACTTTCTTATAAGAGTACACTCTGCATGAACCATTGAAAAATATAGGAAACATTACAATAAGTGACAATAAGTAGGAGGAAGACAACATAGTCTATAGGAAACCAGGCAACGGCAAACGATGGAATCCCCATGTGTTGTTTAAAAAAATATCCCTAGAACAACACAGTGTGAATATTCTTTTCAATGGATTTTTTTTCTTCAAAACACAATCTTTGGGAAAACTTTGTTCTCAACCTTCAGCAAACCTTCTGTCTCTTACCTTCTCCATATACGAAGTTTTTACCTCCTGCGTCGAGTCAGAGTTGAAAGGGAAAAATCAACTTATAATTACAATTATTGAAAACCATTTGCAGTGTCAGTGTCTAAAATATTAATAGCTTTTAAAAGGTCATAAGGTTAAAAAAGGACATTCAGCTTTTGTGTTTCAGAAAAGCGTCCATTAATTCATGTATACATGTATTTAGTTTCGTACCATTCCAAGACAATTTTGTTAAGCATGTGAAATGTTTTGGTATTAACAACGTATCACTCAGTAATATGACAGAATATGACATCCTAACGATGTCAATGGTTCCCGACATGTTTGATGTAGATTATGTTTTTTTAGGCTTGCCCGCGCATGCGTGGCAAGCCTATTTCGAAGGAGGGGGAACCGATCATTCTTCTGAGCAGCGTTCGCCATATAACATCATCAAAGGCGGCAAAGCGGCTAAACGCGTGCGTGGGAGAGTGGCCTTGGCGAGGACATTATCATAATTAATAATACCGCGACCACTCTCGCCCCAGGAATCTTCGCGTACTTTGTCCCCATGCTTAAGTATAGCCGTAAAACCTGGGTGCTGTAAAACGTCGTCGACATCGACGGATTTCACCTGTTTGCGATCAGATAAACCCTTTTACACAGCATAAAGTGATAAAACCAATCGAGAAGGAACAATTAGCTATCTATTGGCGCTAGTGACAAGGTGCTGTTTGCTTCCTGAGTGGAGTGGTACAGGCTCATTTCTTCGAATCGGCATCATATCGCCAAGAATTTTTTTTTTATTTCATGGTAAACCACAGACAAAAACTTTTTGTGTCAGAACCAATTCTGTCCAGGCCGTGGCTTAGCCATCCTCACTGGAGACAATGTTGAACTTTCGAGGACAGCAAACAACAGTGAATGGCAGACAGCGTCAGGGGCATAGCTAGCTTTTATGGCCTGGGGCAAAGTTCATTGATCTGGGAGGTGGGGCTGGGGGTCCTCCCCAGAAGAAAATTAAAAATTTAGATCCTCTCAGCACAGGTCTCTGGGTCGTTGTCTGTAAAATCGAGGCGTTAATTAATAAGTTTGTCTCCAGAATAGGCCTATCACTCGAGTTATGTATATAAAAAGACAAGGTAAGCAAGCAAATGCACCCGATTCCCGGATCGGACACCACCACTTCAACGCCCTCAAACTCACCTCAAACCTCACAAAAGTCCACCAAACTGGTGCTCATGCACACGAGAAACTCCCAAATTCGTTAATCCACGGTGTTTGAGACTCTAATTATTATCCTGATTAGTGTAATTGCCTTAATTGAGATGTAAACATTGGACATTCAGCAACACAATAATACAGTCAGCATCCCATCTTTAGGTCACATGACCCATTTGGCCAATGGTAGTTCAGCTTGCCAGTTGCAACCACGTCGCGCCACGCGGCGCTATGTCAAAACTGACTACCGGTACCGCTTGGCGATTTTTTAAACGCATCGCACCGCTCCGCCAGTGTGAACAAGGCTCAACGGACGACAGCGACGACGGCGGACGTTGCAGCGCGACAAAAGCCCACACCCCAAGTGAGGTAATGATTATGGAAGGCCAAGGGCAATGACATACCGGTACATGTAAGATACCAGCAGACCTTGATCAATAGGCCCACAATGCCATTCATTGCCTTGTGACTCACAATCAATGACAATAGCGTTTGCGTTCTTGGTAAGTTCGCATCTTGACCTAACAAAGGTAGTTTTTGCACGGTAACGTAGGCAAAGGGTAAAAAACTGATTGCCCACTTTCACATAAGGCCATGCTTATGTGATCACAAAACAATACAACATGGCCACACAATATTCCAATAGGGAACTAGAGGCATCGCAGATGCCGTAGGGTTGCCCGTGTGGAATGTTTAATTTGGGCAAACTTTACCCTCATAGGCAGATGGGGCATTGAACCACATATCAAGTATCCCCACTCGCAGCTGTGGCTGCCTGACCACGACCACCAAATAACGTAGACTGCAGGGGCGTGGCTAGCATATTATGGCCTGGGGGATGATTGAGTCTGAACAGGAAAGTTAGAGAGAAGTCTGGGGTCCTCCTCCAAAAAAAATTGAAAATCTGCATGCATCTCAAAGGATGCATTTCCCCCACATCTGACACCATGTGACCAACTCGGCTCGAAGAGGGAAAATGACATTTTAGAGGAAAAAATATTTTGTCCCTTTTTGTCCCTGCCCGCCCCCCCCCCCACCACCACCACCACCACCGCCACCCACTAGTTATGCCACTGATGTAGGCCTATGCCATGTACCACTGGGTTTGACCCCTTTCAGGCAGGTGAGCAACCTTTAAATATTGCAACATTATTCATGTTTGCAAAAAATCAAATCGGGGTTTATTATTTGTGTTGTAAGATGCGCGTCAAAAGAACACTTCATATCCAACAAATCGCAACAATTAGCCACCATTAATTCAGATCTCATCAGTTGATGGATTTTAAAGGCAGATATTCTTTAATGACCACGGGCCTGTTTGATATAGTGACTTTAAGCTTATGGTAAAATTAACGTCAATGCATTTTCCATTTGGTTAAAGGTACCATACGCTTAAAAATCACTTCTTGAAACAGGCCCCAGGACTGTGCATGTACTTCTAGTAGTGCGGAATTCGTTTCGGTCTGTGATATTCATTTTCCCTACCAAAGTTTGCATCAAATGCAAGAACATCTTCGTGGGTGAAAGCATAGTCGAAAATGGCAAAGTGTGAAACTGCACTCATTACACCAGACCAAGTGATGGCTCGCATATTGGTACGCAGCTGAACTTTTTTGCCAAGGACGATATTTGATTGGTGAAATATGCGCTCTCCATTAGAGAAGATCTTCACTTTAAACTTCATGTTCGCTGTGAACCTTTTATCAATGGAAAGGACAATATATTGTCATTTTGTTTTGACTGCAGGATTTTTTTCTCGAAATAATCACACCTCGTTCCCTGTTTAGTATATGAGGAAAATGATGTTAATCCGTCTGAAGTTTTCTTGAAAAATAGATAATTTAGCCCACTTTGTGCAATAAAGATGACAAATGATGCTGCTACATCTGGTGAAGACTTCATCCACGTGTAGAGTACAATTGAAATTATTTTAGAATAAAAGATATTGCTGAGGTAAGGGAAATAAGCCACCGTGTCTCTTCTACCACTTAAAGCCAGGACGTGGCCGAATACTGACGACCGCTTATACCTGGCTCCGCCCATGTACCTAGTGAATTGATAAAGTCATACTTCAGATACCCTGGATCAGTATCTGATGCATAATCTTCGTTTATAGGGTACCTCACTCAGGGAACGAATGTCATCAAGGCCGCGTTGGCCGTCAAATTGACCACGTGTTTCCTGAAGGAAGATGACGTTATTTCGTGTCGTGTCTCGTCGCGTCAGGCGGAACGTCAATCCACGTGTAGCACCCTATTGACGCCAGTTTGCGTCATTTTGACGGCCAATCACATGACTTGATGACGTCAGTGGGATTCCTCTCTAGAGACTCATTTTACAGATGAATTGATCGGACTGTGTTACAGTCCGACGAAGGGACTAAAGCAAAGCGCATTTGCGACAAAACTCAATACGGTAACTGTGTGTTTTTTTTAAATCGACTGACCCCGCTGAATGACGAGTCGACAACGTTGGGTCAGTCGCACTCAGTTTTGCCGCAAATGTGCGCTTAGCTTTAGGCGGAGTCATATAAATGTCGTTGTGGTGATAGGTATTTTTTTCTTCACACATCAGGGCACCAAATGCAGGCAGAACGAGCTAGACTCTCTTGTAATGTTATGGAATGGTGTAGAGCAGCTTATTGTCCTATTTAATTTCTTAAGGACCCTAAATTCACTTTCATCCAGCCGTTGGTCACCAGATCCCTCGACGCCTAGTGACAAAATACCCTGGTCTAGCAACCTTCAACCACTACTGCGCTCAGGTTTATCTCCAGTTCACTATTCTCTCCACCGAAAAGAAACAACATGCCACTGCTTTTAAATCAACGATTTAAATGGTGGTTCCTTTTATTCTCCTTTCATCCAAACAATAGACTTTTGTGGCAACACTTGCCAACCTACATGAAGATGTAGCGAAATATACAACCACGATTGAGTGTGTCCCAAACGTTCGTCCTGAAGGTCAACTGACTTTCGGGATACAAAGTTCCGACAACTGAGGATTCCACGCCCTCACTGATCGGTTTGGCTTTGACTTAAACGAATTAAACGGTCACGCGAGTCGCGCACTCGGAGTTCAAAGCAAAAAAGCAAGAGGGCCATTCCATGTTGTAGAAGCTCACTTTCCAAGGTGTTTTTTTTTCATTAATTCGGGAGTGTTTGTACAGTGTTTGATATTGAAAGCACAAATACGCACCAATGTAAAACAAAAGTAGCTTTCATTACAATGATATGGTGAATGCTAGCTTTTCGAAGTCAAACAAGGTATTTTTTCTATTTTCCTCAAATTCTGATGTTCTTGTGAATTGCCTCGTTTTTAACCAATCAGGTAAAACGATTTTCCTCCACGGTGTCAGTTTTGTAATGACACTATCCACATTGACAAGGAGACATCAGCAGATATTGGCTTGTTCAAGCAAAACCTCCAAAAATGTTGTTTATGTAAACTATTTTTGCTCTTGTAACGTCAGTCACGTAACGTCAGCAGACATATAGCATGCAATTATTGTGATTATGGGTTTGATCTGTAACATGTCAACGAACAACAAAATAACATTGCATGTAACCCATCCTAGGATAAAAACAATTGTTTGCCCTGCATTGTTGTAACCCATCCTAGGATAAAAACAATTGTTTGCCCTGCATTGTTAAAAGACAAAGTTGCAGTAAAGTTGGTGTATTTTCCTGTGGCCATTTTTTTGTACGTCAGTCACACCCATATTTGTGAGTGCTGTCATCTTGTACAAAGCACCAACCAAATTTCCTTCCAGCACCAGGTAGACCCAGTTCTTAGCATGCCTTTCACAAGGTATGAAAGCTCAGGAGCTGATCATTTTAATACAAAGTCACTTCGAATGACCATTTTCTCTCTGTGGTTTTATTCACCAGTCAATGTTGTCTTGGGCAATTCCACGGTGACTGACGTTATATTTCAAAGAACTACAGCCACAAAACCTCGTAGAGGCGGGATCCGATTTAATGAGATCCACAGACTCGATGCATTTTGTTATTAACAATCAACTCATCGGTGATAGTTAAAAACGAAGTATGATTATATACCGTAGATGTCGGTCGTTGCCATCAAATTTGAATGCGATGTAAGCTGAAAGTAAACAAAATAAGACAATTAGCATATTCCAAAATATCAACAGCCTATGGCCGATGTATCACATTCATCCCTGTGGCTTTATCAAGAGGAACCAAAATGTCGAAGGAAATAAGATGTTCTCCGGTATCTCTGGGGCATTTCCGTTAACACTACACAGAATTTGTTCAAACTTGGTGGGGTGATGCTGTATGCCTACGCTATTTCCTGATACCATTGTTTACCTCATTATGTAACCCCGGGAAAAACAAGGTGGCAGATATTGGCAAAGTTGGCAGTAACTCATATGACTTCTAAAGAACCTGGCTTTATACAACGTGGATGACTGTGTGTTCGCCAAAATTCGTCCAGTGATTTCTGAGCGAACTACTCTAAATGTAATGGAAACAAACAATAACCTCCTGGCGTTGTGGGGTATATCATGTTCTGAGCCTTCGTTTGAGGTGTCTGCAGGGCGTTTGTAATTCTCTTGCTCGTTGCATGGGGCTTTTTGTGCGGATAGGTCAGCTTTAACCTGTGTAATGCAGAATTTGTACGCTGATTAGGCTAAACACCCTTGATGAATATGGCCCATAGCCTTTCCACGAATCGGTGACTAAAAATATCCGCAACTAGGAGTTTGTAATTCAAAGGATTTCCTCCCAGATCGAAGAATGCCGGCCGATTCAGCTGTGTCGGCAGATCCAGGTCCGAACAGCCGATCCAGAATCCTTGCTTGACTGCTTAGAAGCATACAACACGGTTAACCACTCACCTTTTTTTCGACCGGCTTCGCCAGCATAGAAAAAAACGCCACATAGAAAGGGCACAGCAAAAATAATGAAGTGGAATAAAAACGTAAACTGCTTCATTCCAGTCGCGTTATCGGATGGATGCAGAATTACTGATCATCCAAACATATGTAAAAACAATGTAAAAATTACGTCTGGATAACAATCAATTTTTACAAGCAACAACACATTGTCCCTTAGTGGGCGTGTTTTCCATTAGACATATCCCAGAATTAACGGACCTACGTTCCAGAGAACTGAAATGACAGGATTAATGTCATAAACCCAGTGCACAAAGACTACGCTACAGAAATGAAGCGACAACACTCGAAATCAAAAAAAGAGAATTTGCGAAGTAAGCGATTTGTAAACAGCATTGATATTTTGGTTATCCAAAGACGAGCGTTTCGCCATGGAAAACATTAACACCAATGGTTAACGTCACGCACAGGAATGCTAAGCATCTTTTTTAAAATGATCGTCTCATCGAGGTCATTGTTTTTCAATCGTCAGTTGCTTCCAGGAGCTATCCACAAGCATCGTCTTTCCAGCAGCCAAAAAGAATTGGCACGCTAAGCCTGCCGTCTGCTAAGATCTTCTGGAAATGGCTAAAAACTTGGCTGAGTGTCCCATTGTTTATGGGCTCTGTCTATATCTTGATGTCTTCCAAAGTAACTTCCAGCTTGTATCTAAGGAATGCTAACTCTGACGTTTGAAGTAGGCTCACTGGAAGACTGTTGAACTCAACTCGGGTGGTCAGTAGCGTGCCACTTTACGCCTGACTTTGCGTCAAGAAGAACGTCACTGGGCAGAGGACGCCGTGATTTTCTTAACCGACATCCACTGTTTATATGTTTTTATGTCGGTTGATTAAATAGTGATATATGGAAAGAGTGGATGCGCCCCTTCGTAAACGGACTACGCACATGCAACCACGCATAGGCTACATGGGTCTCGGGTAAACTGGTAATAGTTACCGGTCAATGAGTAAGTGCATGCCAAATGTACATTTTGATACTTAGGGCATCATTTTGTATAATATCGGAGTATACGTGATCAGTTGTTTGGACCTTACTGATGTAAGTTGTAGGGCCTACCTTTATTACGAAATATACGAGTTCTCCCTTCCCTGGGTCTGCTCCATCGATTCTGCTTTTTAAATACACTTACTACGCAATTAAAATCCAGGCAGCCAACTCAAGAACACGCGTTAAACTCGTCCTCAATGAATAAAATAATGCAAAACACACGAATAGGATTATTGATGTTTTCTTTTTTCCGATTGTACATGAACCACACAATAGGCTTGAAAAATCGAATTCATGCATGATCGTTATATCGGTTTGGGCCAGAAAAACTGACTCACTCTTTATCTATGCTTGGTGCCTTGCGTTATATGGTACCGGTATATGGTATAGTCCGACACAACCTTCGCGCGACCCAGTGGAATGCGGAAGTAGGCTTACCACAAACCACAGGCTGACCACAAATCTTATTCAATAAATGACTCTTGAATAACCGATTGGACAGCGTGACCAAATTATACTCTCCTTTACATTCACACGCACAATTAGGCAGCCGCAAGCTGTTGTCAGATTTCGCATTTCCGCATTCCTTTGCGTCTGTGTCGGACTTCAAGTTTTTAGCCAAATTTTCTGAAAAGTAAACCAGACCCATTCTAAGTCGAAAGAAATTACATGTATAACATGTTTTGAAAATTGCAATCGAGTGGTCTGGAATTGCATTTATTGAAACTCAGTTGGCGGTTTGTTTTTATATATTGGCCTACCTTACCTGAATTTCGCATCTTGCCATATTAATGTTGTTATCATCAGCAAAATATTACGTGCGTTATTTACGTTAGCATAATAGTAATACATACATGTGCAATATGTGTATGATTGCATAGTGCATTTTTATTCAGCAGGTCTGGTTTGTGTGGGCCTATTGTGTTCATTTTAGTTCAGAATGTATGTTATTGTTCATGATAGTCAAACTCACGAATTACGCAAGACTCAACGAATTTTCGATTGGATCTGAGAGACCACATGTAAATTAAACTGCATGTACAGTCATTGACATAAGTTTATCTACATCTACTACCTTGAATTATTTCAAATACTACTGGGCCAATTTTAACACGGTTTGTACCACATGAAAGTACATTATATCTTGTTGGTCACAATTCTTCATCAAAATTCTGGTAATTTGGAATATCATAATTATGTAACGGCTCAATTTGATAATTTGATAATTTCCAATTTTTCACAAAATTTTGATATCAGTACAGACAGACAGCTCAACTATTTAAATGGCCAGGGCCATTGTGCTCACCTCTGTGACAGAGTATGAAGTGTGAGTAGCCTGGTGATACACTGAATGGTGAAGGATTAGTGCAGAAACATCGTAACATTTACTACCGATGAGATATGGCGAAAGTCAATTTTTCAAGATGGCCGCCTGGCAGCCATATTGAAGTCCAATCGAACCGAAATTTGGCATATAAGTAGACGGTACCAAGACACATATTTAGGCACGGTTAAAGCATCCTAGCTCCCGCTATTTATGAGGTGTGGGTCGAAGTCCATTTTTCAAGATGGCTCCCTGGCGGCCATATTTGACGTCGAATCTGACTGAAATTTACCATATATTTATGTGGCACCTAGATACATATTTTGACAACGTTAAAACATCCTACCTACTCCTATTTATAAAATGTGGGTCAAAGTCCATTTTTCAAGATGGCTTCCTGGCGGCCATATTTGATGTCCGATCGGGTTGAAATTTGGTGCATTCGTGTAGGGTGCCTAGATATATCTTCTGACCAAATCACAACACTCTATGTCAAATAGCAATGAAATGTGCCACCAAACAGTGAATTTTGAACTTTTGACCTCTGTGACCTTGAAAAGTAGGTCAAATCAAAAACCCGGGATTTATGTGATGAAGTCTCATCAGAGGAACCCACCATAAAAGTTTCGTGGTTCTAGCTAACCGCGTTCAGGAGATACGGCCGAAAGAAGGTTTTCACAAAGCGCCCCCTACAGGCCAGAGTGTACAAGCAGCAGCGCTAAGTTTCGGTCCAGAGATAGTTTTTACCATAGGGTACCTGTACACCAAATTTCAAGTTTGTAGCCCAAGCGGTTTAGAAACGTGCCACCCCTGTTAACGACGACGACGACGACGACGACGGACGACGACGGACGACGGACGACACACCATGGGAGAAGCTCACCTCACAGAGGTGAGCTAAAAACGTAGACGTATGAAGTTTTGGAACTTTCAGCGTAAACTGGTTAGAAGTTCCGCAGTACTGCTACACAAACTTGTTCGATCCCAGCGGCTGGGTGACCGAGACTGTAATCATACATTCTCCAACACTGGGACGAAAGGCTTAACTACAGTATTGGAGCGTGGTGCCGGTGGCGCCGGCTGTCGACAGAAAGATGCAATACAGTGGTCCTTTAATATTTTGGAAAATATGTAGTATTTCTGCCCAGTTATCGCAAAAACGTCCAATATTTTGTAGACCCAAATTCTGAGATTATAGCTCTATCTGATGACATCACAATTTCCTAAAAGGCACAAAAATATCAAATTATCAAAATTTTGATAATCTCAAATATTTCAGCAACCACTCAACGGATTTCGATGAAACGAAGCCCAAAATTCTTGAATGTTCCACTCTATCAAAACTGCAACTACAATCACATAAAAGTGGCACGACCAACAAGATATACTTTCATAATGTGGAACAAACCGTGTTAAAATTGGCCCAGTAGTACTTACACCTGTGCTATTTCACCCCAGGGTCTGCGGATGCAGATTTTCGTTGGAGTGGCATGAAGCTGACGACCACACCAATTTGAGATATTTTTCCTTAAAGCTGAACTTAATAGATATAAACCCCAAGCGGCAGAGGTAGAAATTACGAACAGCCACAAGGCACTTCCAAACTACCTCTGAAAACGATAAACCCTCTCGGACGGTCACAGTTGGTTTCACTTGGACAGTAAAGATCTCAGCACAGCTGCGAAATGAGAAAAAACGAAAAATAATGTGTGATGGCACCGAGATTCGAACCCACAACCCTCTGATTCGGATTCGCCAACCTCTTTCTGTACGCGCCACGAAGACTGCTTGCTCTCATGACGAATTCCGATCGCTTTATTTCCTCATGGAGATCTTCAAAACCACAGCGCCTTTATTGTAGTTCGGCGTCGTTGTATGCAAGCAGGCTTCGTGGCGCGTACAGAAAGAGGTTGGCGAATCGATCAGAGGGTTGTGGGTTCGAATCTCGGTGCCATCACATATTATTTTTCGTTTTTTTCTCATTTGGCAGCTGTGCTGAGATCTTTCTGTTCAGGAGCGTGGTGGCAAGTGAAACCAACTGTGACCGTCCGAGAGGGTGTATCGTTTTCAGAGGTAGTTTGGAAGTGCCTTGTGGCTGTTCGTAATTGCTACCTCTGCCGCTTGGGGTTTATATCTATTAAGTTCAGCTTTAATGTGCAACGAGGTTCCATGATTCTATTAACTGAATAATTTGTGAGGCAACTTTCTAAATTAGGCCTATACTTTTTTCAAACACCCTGTTTATCACATTCGCGAAACAAAACGCAGCAATCTACTGCCGGCCTGAACACACGGCATTATACATATTATAGTAAGGACATCTTTATGAACTAACTATATGGGGGTAGCAAAAAAGAATGACTCGCAGAAAAATCTCCCGTTTTGTTTTACTTGAAAAATTAGCTTGAACTGCAGTTAGCTAACTTTGAACTGCAGTTACCTAACCTGAACATTTTCGGACAATGCGAAACAGACTGCAATGGAGTAGACGTAGATTAACTTTTTTTTTATTGTTGTGGCCTGTGAATCATTTCGGGCGCGGGGGGGGGGGCTGGGAGCGTGTGGTTCTTATATTGATTGGGCCATGGCCATTTGATCCTTTTCGAAGAGTTTCTGCATTATTTTCCACTCGTTGACCATCTTCGAAAAGGCTTCACTATGACAGGGACAACCTTGGAAAGGCGTTTGAGAGCACATTGCGGGACCTGGATCAGCTAAGCAGCATGTGCAAGGGCGTTCCGAGTCCCAGAGTCGGTGATGATTTCAAATGCCGACGAGTCTGGGATGCCACTGGACTTCAAAGGTTGTTGCAAGGAAGAACTGCATGAATGTATGGAGTGTAACAAGCGGAAACAAGACCAATAATTTAATTATAGGTTGTGGTGATGTCAATAGGGATGTACTTGGCACCCTTGCGATATTTCAAGGGGTTCGTTGTAATGAAGCTCTCGTGGAAACAGCCCCCAGATTCTGCATGAATGATCCGATTCAACAAGGGTAGCTGGACGAATGGAGTGATATTCGAGGGTTGGTTCGAGTTCCAATTTTTGACATGGGCGAACTCACTCAGAAGAGACCAGAGTATCACAGCCCTCTTTTTGCTTGATGGACACACGTCACATGAAACACTCTATACTCTGAAGCTTGCTAAGAAAAACAACATAGTTCTCTTCTGTCTTCCAGTTCACATGACTCATCTCCAGCCGATGGACGTGTCATTTTCAAGTCTCTTGAGTCAAACCACCATAGGGAATTGGAGGAATATGCAAGGGATCCTTAGAACAGGGACAATTTTGTTACTAAGGCAACATTCTGTTGTGTATTTGGGAAAGCCTGGTTGTTGCCACCAGTAAACGGAGTAACGTTACAAAAAGCTTAAATAAGGCTGGCATATTCACATTTGTCGGATAGATCATGAAGGATCTGGGCGCTGACCTCCTGGTGCCAAGCCGAGCATTTCAGAATGAACAAATCGCGAGCCAGGACTGAGACCAGGATCATGAGGGCGATGATATCAAACTGCCAGAACTCCCGTCTATATTCCGGATCTGACCCGGAAACAAGACCATTTGAGGTCATCAAACCATGCGAAGGAGTCTCTGGTGTTGTAATTGCTAACACTGATGTCCAGGTCCGGCAGTAACTTCATCTAATTATCTTTGACAACATTGATGTCACTCAAGGCCAAAACCCTTCTCATGATCCAAACATTCCAGCAGCTGACTACTCACAGAAATATCAATCCATTAGTTGACAGGTTTTAAACGGACCAAGCACTGCTCACTCCACGAGCTCAAGCCGCTCGAGTCACTCCACAAGCACGAGACCTTTCAAGAAGGCTTACAGTCGAGCAGTGGATGCATGGATGCGCTCAAATCCTGGGAAGACCGCCGTCACCATCTACCATCTAGAGATCACACGCTAACGATAACATTTACGTTAACGATATTTTTGTACATGAAATACATGCAAGAAATAGCGTTAACATAAACGTTATCGTTAGCGTGTGATATCTTAAACTCTGTATTGTGCCTGCTGACCCTCCAGCACTATCTGTTCCCCATCAAACACGTGCATTCCAGAAGAGACTCTTTTTATAAACTGAAGTCTATCCTCGTGTCATCAAGGCGTGCTGGCCCTGCAGTTCAGTGGTCCTGAACCGGCCAGCAAAAGTTGGCACCCGATCATTTTCACCGCCCACGAAAATGGAACTTCCGATTTCCGCTCCTGGCTTCTGAGCATGCGCAGTACGGTACCTTCACTGAGGTTGTCAACATTGAGATGGTCGTACAAACCGCAAGCAGACAGGATGCCGAAGCGAGAAGTGAAAGAAGGGAAAGGGCGGCCTAAAAAGGTAGCAAATGCCGACTAGCGGCTGTGGATTGTCCAGAGACATTATCGAAGTGGCTCATAATAAAGAACGAACTCCGTTTTAAGACGAATGAGGAGGTTGTTTGTATGTGTGGCATCATTAACATATTGCCGGCCGGCGGATCTCGCCACCGCGCCGGTGAAACGGGAGCTATTACTGGGGCTTCTTCTGAGAAAAGACCAACTTGCCTGGCAAACCGGCCGACATCGTCATCAATGGTGTCACTCTTGTCGGATTGAACACTCTCAGGCGTGAATGTATCCTCCAAAACTCCCCGGAATCGCGGAGAAATCGCGACTCGGTGAACTGGTGGCGTCCATGTTGTTTTGACAATGAGCTGTCACAAAGCTGTCAGCTATCAGAACTTGCCCAATCAGTGATCGCGTAGTAAATTCCATAGTAATCACGTGACGTGGTGGTTGCCACCCACTCATTCAAACTGCCGTAGCGCGGGAAAATGAAAACGAGGCTGTCTCGCTTGTCAGGGCGGTTCAGGACCACTTTAAGTAAAAGTTGCTGCCAGCCTCAAGTCTACAACAAGATCATGAACTTTAAGATCAAGGGCAAAAAGCAGCAAAAGGTTCATCTCACAAATAAAGAGCTAACTGAGCATGTACTTGGCCGAATCAGCGATGACTGCTGTTACCGTATCCATATCAAGGATACGGTAACACCAGTCGTCGCTTGATATGAATGATATGAATCACCGTGGAGAATCGGCAGCGCAGTAGCCGAGTTTTTCAGGTGGCAACACTGGTATCCGAGTCGGAACATGGCGGCTGTGTCACAAATGTTGAAGATGTCAACTCCAAAGCGGGGAGCAAATGTACCGAAGATGAAAGGTATACACTCTTAGACCATGCCGAGGATGACCTCCAGTGTTGATGCCTCTTAAGTTTCGGCAAAGAGGTTAATTCTGATTGATATCTACTCATCACCTAGTTTACAGTGGATGTGGTGATGCTCTTGTNTTCTTCGATGACTGAAAAGTATCATATATGCCTAAAGAGTCATATAATACACCCAAAACACGAAGTTGTTTGAGTATTAGAGCAATTTCAAAAGAATAGTTTAGTTGGGAACATCATGCCGCGGGTGCCAGCTCAGTGTGATTCGCCTCATAAATTAGTATATCGCGCATGCGCAGTATTCCTGAAGTCGTCAGCCCTTTCCAGTGGTGTTGTAGGAACGTAAACCCACTGGGGACGAGTTTGTAACTAATCGACTGATGTTAGTCTTGGGACGAGGTTTATCCAATCCGCTGAGGCTGGCGGCTGTTCGTTTTGTTCAGTCAGGTTTTGTCAGCTTACTTGGTTTGCATATTTGAGAAGATTTTCCGCTCCATTCTCCCTTATCACACGAAAACTGTGATGAAATCACGCGATTTCCCGGTCTCGTCTCGTGTGTATCCTTGCACGTGGTTCGAACCTCGGTTCCATGGGTGTAGAATTTTGAACGCTGCCAGTCGATGCCGTCGATCTCTACCGATGTGTACTCTGTCTCCTTGAGACCCTCATTGTTTTCTGAGAGCTTGCTACAGAGTTCTGAAGTATTTAACGATGGGAAGAAATTACACCGGGGCATTATCCCCAAAATGGAATCGATGGCCACATTAGCGGTTGTTATCAATGTTGGGGGGGGGGGGGGGGGGCCCAANCGATGACGGTTCTGACGGCGGTTCAGCACGGTTCAATAGGGAGGTTTAGAAATCAAACGATAACTTTATTTTTCATACTACACATTAACCGGATTTTATATTGCATTTATCGCTTGATTTCTAAACCTCCCTATTGAACCGTGCTGAACCGCCGTCAGAACCGTCATCGTGTGAGGCCTGCTTTATGTATAGAAATGTTCGCAGAACTTACTCTCGGTGCAGCTAGCAATGGTAAGGGTACCATTCGAGCACTGCCGTGTCTTTGACGTCTCGGTTGGATTACGAATGTCTGTGGTGTATCCTTCGTGACAACTGATGGTAGTTTCCTCTTCATGTTTTATTAACACATTGGAGCGGGTGTGATAGCCATGGTCCACGGACCACGGGACAAGACATTTACCTATCAATGCAAACCAAATAGAACTTACCGGTACTCTGTTAGATTAAGACATGTTGCACAGAAAATTACCGAAAAACTAATGATTTTGGCTAGTCTAGGTCAAAATGTCTCCCAGCGAGTGAATTCTCCACCAACAAGAGTCGATACTTTGTATTCACAGCAAGTTTACAACATTTTCTACCGCAAAAATGTCCCGAGACATTTTCCTTTTAGACTGGTGACCTGTCGTCGAGCTGCTCCGATAATACGATTTAGCGGAGGAGCTCGAGGACATGGGACCAGTCTACAGTAAATTCGACGTCCAGAGCCGGTAACGTAGATCCTACGATAGACTTCAATATAGAGCAGCCGCGAGGGGTCGAGATCCGACCAAGATAGAGGAACATTTACCCCAGCAGGTCGGAAGCCGCATAGACCACTGGCCTGTGTTCAAACAGAGGATGGTCCGGTGTGGGTCGTTGATTTCAGGTTCCATCGTGGTCTTGGCATTGCATCTGTAACAAACACGGGCGCGTTAATATTAATATGGAAACAACATGATATACAGGTTCTCTCATGTCAGTTTGCTCTCCCCTTCTTTTACAACTCCCAACTTACCTAAAACTCCTTTGTTCACCGTATATCGTACCCCCTGGTCCGAGGTATCCATTGTACATTGGTCCCGGATCTCCGCAGTCAATCACTAAAAAATAAGCAAAAGAGAATTTGTAATATTTTTTGGTCTTTGATAAAAGAGAATGAAATGGTCCATGGACCATGTGCTCACCCGTTTGAACATAAGAGTGCCAAGAATCGAATCGGACCAAAACTTGGTGTCATAGGTCATCTGACCTAGGGGTATATATGTACCAAGTTTCAGATCAATAGCTCTAGCGGTTACGAAACCTGCCCTGCTAACGGACGACGACGGCGCATTTCACCTCGGACACAAGTCCAAGGCAGCCATATTGTTTATCATCAAACCCACGTGACCGCCGTGGGACTATTTTCGCCGAATTTTGGCCCGTTAAGATGTTCAACCCTACTTGCTCGATAAGTTGAGGAGTAATATATATAAACTTACCGATATCTCACCGAATCTGCCAATTATTGATCAAT
>NMRB01001482.1:153870-179620 GCA_002633025.1 Notospermus geniculatus
ACCGGCCCGGTTACAATCGTATTTGTCTCTCTTTCCCACGCTTTCAACCTCTTGAGTTGACAGATCATAATCAGCTGAGCGCAAGGCCCATGAGCTTCTTGTTGCAATGACAGAAGCGCCGAATTGCTTAATATTTGACTTTAGGGAGTTTAAGAATCCAAACTGTCAACGTAAACTTTTCGACAAAGATGGTTTATCGTTCGTGACAAGGAAATAACGTAAACACAGTTAAGATGGAAATCTACTAATGAACGTAAACGGTAAATTGCAAGACCACACAACCAGGAAGAACAATCCCTTGGTGCAACGCGAAGATTTGTATACAAAGGGCGGTCAATGATCAGCGTTCATAGACTAGTTCCCATCTTTGCCGCTTCACCCACTGGCGCTCCTCTTTATCTTCGCTATACAAAGACAGGCACGGGTCGCCATTTTGACAGGGTGTTATGACGTCACGAGCTATGTTTGTTCGGGAAACCCCTCCATTATCCAAGATGGCGTCATGTGGTAGATAGTGGTAAGTGAGCCATTTGGTTGAAGCCGAGCAGTTTGAGAGCCTCAGAAGTGGATGTTTGCAAGACACCTGATTATTTCGGAGAATTTCTACGGTTGCATTGAATTGCACACACACCAGGCACAATTCTAATTTGGGAGTAGGTGTTGGAGGACAGTGCTAGATAGATGCCTACCGTAAGGCTACTGATAGGCGGACTCCTATGCACAGATGCCGATGCTGCTGCTCAGTCTCATCGGTACGCAATCTCATAGTCCTGATCTGTCAAATGACACTCGCAGTAGGAACACGTGGACCTGATCTAATGTTAGTTACAAACATTGAGCAAAAAGCTGCGCAGAAGACGATGCGCAAAGAGCGTGCGCAGTGGCGTGGACAGAAATCCCTGTCGAAATGGCAGCCCGTGCCTGTCTTTGTATAGCGGAACAGGAGCGCCAGTGGGTCGAGCGGCAAAGACGGGAAGCAGTCTGCAGCGTTCTCGTCACCCCCAAACGACCAAAAGAGCGTTCGTCCGTCCGGAAAAGCCTATCAATACGACATTCCATGATATGTTATACTATGATGTTTCGGGTGAACAGCTTTGGCCTAGTTCACAACAAATTCCTGGAAATTGAATGCAATAGAACTGACTTACGCAAGTCACAAGGGGCAGACACAATGCAATTTGACCTCCTTTGCCGAACGTGAAGCAGGAAACGTTCAAACGCTAGTGAAATGGCATGTTGACATTAATGTCGTAAAGTTCGCGTTTATCGTTTGGATTCTTAAACTCCCTATTGATGTAACATTATGCGTTAAGTCGGTGTAACGTTATGCGTTAGGATCAGGTGTAACATTATGCGTCAAAAAGTGTAACATTATGCGTCGGTTGTAACATTATGAGTTGGATGGGTCAATAGGGAGTTTTCGCAAAGCCCCCGAAACGCCAACGCGAACGCCAAACCCATTGTTCGATGCTACGAAGAGACCACGGAACAAAAGGATAGACGTTCCCGTTGGCGTTTCGGGGGCTTTGCGAAAACTCCCTATTACATAATGTCACACCCGTAACGTTATGCGTTAGTGTAACCTTAGAGAGTTTAAGAAATCAAACGATAAACGTTAACTTTACGACAACGTTATTTTTCATACTACGAATTCACCAGATTATGCATTGCATTTTCGGTACAAAAAATAACGTTGTCGTAAAGTTAACGTTTATCGTTTGATTTCTTAAACTCCCTATTATGCGTCGGTGTAACGTTATAAGTTGTAACAAGCCGCGCCTTGCCAAAAGACGGCAGCAAAGTTCCATGAGGGAGGGGCGAAAAAAATCACCATCACATTATCCTGACATGATCTGCCCTAGTTACTGGGGTTGTGACATTATTGGTCAAAATGTTGTGACATTATCGGTAAGGAAAAGTTGTGACATTATTGGTCAAAATGTTGTGACATTATCGGTAAGGAAAAGTTGTGACATTATTGGTCAAAATGTTGNCCAATAATGTCACAATTGACCAATAATGTCACAACCGATGATAATGTCACAATTGTGACATTACGAACACCTTATCCAACCAATAATGTCACAACTTGCTAATAATGTCACAACTTTTCCTTACCGATAATGTCGCAACATTTTGACCAATAATGTCACAACTTTTCCTTACCGATAATGTCACAACATTTTGACCAATAATGTCACACCTTTCCTTACCGATAATGTCACAACATTTTGACCAATAATGTCACAACCCCAGTAACTGGCGCAGATCATGTCGGGATAATGTGATGGTGAGCAGTTGTTTGTGTCATTGGTCTCACTGTAAGCCGACAGGACACAAACAATGGTGAATTGCCCATTGTGAGCCAACTTTGGCAGATGTCACACCGGCGTCAGCTGTCAACCTACATTTAAACCTGCAAACAGGCAAAGGAAGGCTCCAGTTTCCATTTTGACATCTGACGACAGGGTCACCAAACATCAGGAAATCATCCGTGGTACATTCAAACTCTATCTGATCCCTGGCATCGAAACTCAAGATTTGTAGGAACCTTCTCGAAAGGTCCTCCGTAGACGGTCGTTGACAATCTGTTTGGTTCGGTGGGAACGGACCGAAAAAGGAAAGTGACTTTATACATGAACATGTAGAACTACAATGTCAGCGATTCAATTCAATGTTGCTTCCGGTTGTTTGCAACGAAAAATGGAACAGAACAGCCGTACTGGCTCAAACACGCAATTTGATGATAAACGATTATGGAATTTTCATGGCACGGACGTGCCAACCTCATCAGTTGATGTCAGTTGACAATCTGAGTGTGTTGCTTACCAATCTGGTTTTTACACTGGAAATGTGCGTCCCAGCTCCCATCAGGACGACACCTCACCCGAATTGGGCCGTCGAGCTTATGATCTCCTTCCATTATCTTGAATCCAGGGTGACAAACCAGGCACGCTGATTTGTTCGCCGTTATGGGTGCATCCAAGTCAGTACTATTGCCCGTGCATGGTAAGTCCAATCTATCGGTGGAGTGTTTGAGAACGCCACCGTAGAAAGGAACAGGGCCACATTCAACTGCAAAGTAAAGTCGAATTTGCCGAGAAAGTTCTCTGGTGATGTCAGCACAAAATCTAACAAAACCGTATATTCGGGAAAAAAAACTGTGTTCCAAAAAGGGGCACACTTTCCTTGGTCTAAAAGAGTTGACAGGCGGTTTGGGCCTACTCTGTTCACTGCGCATGCGCCACTCTGCAACACGAAGTTCTCAAAACGCTATAGATACTCTACCAGCACGGCACGCTTCCTTCTCACTAGGGTCCCAGCGAGCTTCACAGTTCTCCACTCGACAGCCTATTGTTCCATTCCTCTGACTTGTTCCTGTGAACCAGTAGCTGTAGTCACACTGGACAGCCGCATTCGTGTCGTTGTGGAAGAGCTGGTAGTAGTCGTAATGGTGGAAGACAGGATCATCTACGTCCGGGGTTATGACGCTCCCATGATCAATATGTGGATCTGCGCACATATCTTAAAGAAAAAACAACAGCTTGGTTTCTGGCAAATCATTCAAAGAGCTTCATTTATGGAAAGTTTCGGAGAACAAGGCCTATCATTGCAGTGGGTTGTTCTTTTTAACAGTCCTCATTGATAATAGAAGGTTTTTTTGTTTGTAATGAGTTTTATTCAAGTAAAATAAATACAAAGAAATAAAACACCAGGGCTGAAGCAGAGCTTTATTAGCCCTGGTAATAGAAGGTGGAAGATATTGCTGATGTCACAGTCGTACGTCGTACACATATATCTGTGGAATGGTTGTATCCCAACGAAATAAATGTCACCTACCTTGACACTGAGTTGGATTCCCGGCAGCATGCTGCACGCCACCAAGAAACAATAAAAACAACCATATGCCAAAACGATGCATGGCTTGAGCAGACGACTGATATGCTGGG
Source organism: Notospermus geniculatus (assembly GCA_002633025.1). Taxonomy (NCBI): domain Eukaryota; kingdom Metazoa; phylum Nemertea; class Pilidiophora; order Heteronemertea; family Lineidae; genus Notospermus; species Notospermus geniculatus. The sequence goes on from NMRB01001482.1 coordinate 157,821, forward strand.
TTTAAAATCGTCCTCACACAGCCGAGTTGGATAACTGCGCAGTTAAAATGGCCCACTGGCACTGGGCCTCTTCTGATATAACGACTCTATCTTATCATTGGACTGGAATTTTTTATTTCGACGTCCGGGTCAGCGAAAAACTTCCTTGTTGCGAAGACAATAGGCCAATTATAAACATTTGCCATGGAAAATTACTCGCAGAACTTCTAGAAGATTGATTTGATTACTGGAAGAAATAAAGACGTAACGCTGACCCACTTCGGTTTTTAGGGGTGAACACGACGTGTCTTTGTCCGACCCAGACGCTTCAATGCGTTGGTGGTGTTTTCGTGAATTACAAACTACGAGTCCTTGTTTGATTAACAGTGTGCATAGTTCGTCATTATTGCTCGACATAATTACTAGTATTACATGTCACACGTCAACATCACGTGATCTCCATCGTCTCAGTCGACCATTTCGTAAGTGGTTTCAACGGCGGAGAGACAATGTACTCGATTCCTGAAATAAAACACTAACTCACGAAAAGTTGAACGTTGAGAAAAAAATGAATGACGCAATTTGACTGACATCATTTCAAATCGATCTTGGAAAATAGGAGCAGTCAGCAGCACTTGTTGCCAAAAGATGGCAGCAAAGTTCTAGCGGACCAATACAAAAGAGAATTCTTCTGATTGCTGCTCAATCAACCATGAATGGGTCCGCTAGGCATTGAATTTGGCTGTAGTGACACCTATTGGTCAACTGACTGACACCTATTGAATGAGACTTGATTATGGCGCGTGCACACCAAAACCGTGCGAAGCCGCAGCTGGAAGCGAAAGAGAGCGTCGGTTTTCTAGTCCAGCCTGATCCTCTGCGGTGAGGAACCGGTGTAACGTCTATCAGTGTACCCCGTATTTCTGTGTTTTTCTTATTGTTTCCCTCCTGACGGATTAAGCGGCAACTAACCCAACAATAACCATTCTTGTCCGCGTCTATTGTTGGGGAACACTGAGCTACAGAAACACTCACAGATGTTACACTTGCGTGTCCTCTCTTCAGCTACCGCATGGTTTTGACTAGCAAGGGCCTTTATTGGTCAAAAAACAAGTTCATCACTTTTCTTTTGAATTCCGTATTGAAAAGCTTACCGTACTCAGGTGCATGGATCTTCACTGAAAGAGAAACAATTTTTATTTATCTGCGTGTCGAATGAAAAAAATGCAATAAAATGTGTTGCTGTTAATTCTCTCTGTCTGACTGTGTCAGTCAGTGTAGGCAGCTTTTATTCCGTCATAACTTTCTTGATATTTGACTGATTTTATTCATTTTTATATCCCTTTAAACTGTTAAAGCTCTTTTCAAGCTCTTTCGATTGACGCTCTTTTGGTTAAAATTGGATAAAGTTGGTTTTTTATGTTAAGTTTACTCTTTCCATTGATACGCCGTTAATTAACAGCTAATTACTAATTAAGGAGCAACTATTTTGCGGGAACTTTGCATTTTCTGATAGTTGTGACCACCACAGACCTAAATCAAGTGGAGTTCTCTTGCCCCCAGAAAGTCGCCACGAACTCAAAAACTAAGCACCTCACTGAAAAACGTTACACCGGTGTAATACAATCTAAATATCCCCGTCTTTCTGATGTCCCCCTGCATTGTTTGTCACAGGATTAAGGGTCTTGGTCTCTCTAGAGTCCAATTCAATGGTGCCGCTTAATCCGTAAATGTATTGTTGGGGGACATCACATATCGTGGGACATTAGATTCTATTACACCGGCTCTCCGGACTCGATTCGTTTCTTGCATACATGTCCGTCATGTCCGTTGGTGGTGCGGCGACCAGATTTTCCGTTCCGCGGTCGGGTCGCCGCAGAAGTATGAATTGGCCTTTACATCTATCATCAAACAGTCGTGAGTCCATCGTGTTTGAGAAAGGCATTTGTAGGAGCCGATTCCGACCGATTGGAACCGGAGATTGTTCAGGGCAGAAGAGTTACGACGAAGGAGATAGAAAAAAATCTATTTTGTGCGGATAGATCGCTCGGAGAAGTCATCGTGTGTCACAGTGTGCCTCATTCCCTGCTTTTGCACAAATTAAGATCTTTTGTTGTTTGTGGTCGTCTGCTGACCTGGTTAGCGTCATATAGCGTCTTACCTTACAAACAGGTCTCAAAGAGTAGTTTTGCAAGGCACTATCTCTTCAACGTTGCCAGTCCTGTCAGGTGTTCCGCAGGGTTCAATTTTGGGACCCTTGCTTTTTACGTTGTACATAAATGATCTTTGCAGTGCATTGAACGATGAAACTTTGGTTTCTTTCCAGCTCGCTGCCCGCCGATCTGCCGAATGTTCTGTCAAAATGGCTTCGTGAAAGATGCCAATGGCTGCCCGATCTGTAAATGCAGAGGTAAATTACACCACTCGACTTGCTCGATATGGTAGGCCGGAGTGGACTTAATTCTTATATTAAATGGACCCATTAAATGCTATTTTATGGATACAAAAATTCGGGCAATTGATGGGTCCATTTCAGCCATGCAATACACTGTAAAAACGAATGGGCTCGAGAGACTCATGATTTTGTCCACTACCTGGACACATGGGTTTGAAATGTGTTCAATGGAGAATGGGTCCATGGTGCCCAGAATATTTGTTCTTCGAGCCTGAAACGGACAGGTCTATAGGTTCCAGTAACCCATAATGGGAGTTTCATAGGCCACTTTGGCCCATCTACGAATGCTACCGTGGGGTGTTGGCACCCATGAGCAGCAATAGTAGATGGGCCAAAGTGACCTGTGAAACTGGTCATTATGGGTTACTGGAACCTAAGGACCTCCTCGTTTCAGGTTCGAAGAACAAATATTCTGGGTACCATGGACCCATTCTCATCTCAAGCCCACCTGCCCAGGTAGTGGACAAAATCATGGGTCTCTCGAGCCCATTGGTTTTTACAGTGTATAGCGTCTTGTTTTTATATGTACTCATTAATTCGAATATATGTACTCATTAAATCCAACACAACTTCCGCCGAACTGGATTCCACCAATCAGGATTCAGTTTTATATGGACCCATTTATTCGCGCCACTTCACTTCCGTCGATAAAACCGAATCCTATTGGTTGAAGTTCGTGTTGGAATTAATGAGTCCATATATTGATTTAATGAGCTCATATACATGTATTCGAATTAATGGGTACATAATATATATTGGAATTAATGAGTCCATATATTCGAATTAATGAGTACATATATTCTGTAGCTATACTTAGTAATTTCATCAATCGTCGAGAATAAAACCTGGCCTGGGTTCCAGAGGGAATAGATGCTTTGTGTTCATTGGTCGAAATGTATAAATGCCTACATTGAAATTTTTGTGATTCAGGTGCCGGTGGTAACGTAAACATTGGTCCCCCCAAGCCAGAGGTACAGGTATTACCAGCTGTACAACCTCCTCCAGTGAACTTCCAAATCGGCGGCAAATTCCCTCCAGATATGTTCGGTGGCACCTGTCCGATTGGCAGCAAGGAAACAGGCAACGTGTGTATAAGTAAGTAATATTTTGTAGCATGTCGAAGCCCGCGGCACGATGCAATGAGGAGGACGATTTTGTGTTTATCCCGACAGGTCGGCGCTGCGAGCGAAGTGACCTTAGCGACGTCATTGACGTTTTAGGTGTTGACGTTGCCGTCATGAGAAAACGACCTGTACATTTTCTACAGGAATAATGAGAAAAAAGTATGCATTTATCGGTATCACATTTCGTCGTTAAGGAAAAAGCAATTAAATGAGAGAAATTTTCGTCTACTATAATATGGTGTATAAAGCTTACTGTTGGGTGACCAAAACAAACAGGTTATTAGAAGTAAACTGAAATAACGTTAGAAAAAAGAAATTTTGGTCACAACGCTCGCAGCGACACCTTGCGGTGCTAGTACGATGCTCCTCACTTTTAGCTCATGTTGCTTTTCATCGCACACACGAGGCGATGTCATTGCGCCGTGCGCGGTGAAAACAACGCGTCTTAACTCCACGTGCAATGGAATAAAAGTCAAACATGTTTGATGAGAGCAGTAAGTCGCACGAAGCAATGATCTCACTTGCTTTCCACAAAAACTACTTTCAATGGGTAAGAAAAGTTGTCTCGTGTGCTGAAAGTTTTAGAATCCATCCGCGGCTGATTGTTAAAACGATGTATGGCCTAATGACTCAGTAATATTTGCCGTGGGTCATCGCTGCGTCCCTCGGCACTTGAATTTGGAAGTTAATTCTTTCAATCATCGACATCCTGCGAACGTCGGCCATGACTGCTCACAAAGGGTAAACATTAATCTCGGCCTAGGGGGCGGGGGCTAGTGCATTTGTACCGTTGGCTCCTGTGCTTATTGTCTACGCCCAAGGTTTGTTTACCCCTTTTGACTCTGTGATGGCCGACTTGAATCGCAGGATGTAGATCTATTAATTTTGATATTTTATCAATACATGCACTCCCTGGTAACAGTTCTCATTATTCTATATTTCAGTTGAAAGCACAGACCAGTTTCTCCCCTGGTGTACGTATTCAATGGTGACCTGCCAAAACTTATGGGAGCTGTCAGCGAGTTGACCAATAGGTGTCACTACGGCCCAATTCGATGCATATAGCGGACCCCGTCATTATTGATCGAGCAGCAATCACGTAGATTTTCCTGTACATTGGTCCGCTAGAACTTTGCTGCCATCTGTTGGCAATATGCGCGGCTGACTGCTCCTACTCTCTTATTCGTCGTTTCCATGACATAACTTCAACAACACGGAGTTTTCTCAAAGCACCCGATACACCGACGCGAACGTCTATCCTTTTGTTCGGAGCTTTCTCCGTGGCGTCGAACGATGGTGTTTGACGTTCGCGTTGGCCTTTCGGGGGCCCTCTATTGTCCGCCATTGCTGACGTGAACATCATGACGGAAAGCCGGGGGGCGGGGGGAATACATTGCTGACGTCATTCTATGTCGCAAAGCCGGGGGGGGGGGCAAAGCACAACCGAACAGAGCGATGTTCGTCGTGGAAACGATGACTTCCACAAGCGATCTAGGCCTATCCGCTCAAAAAAATTATCTCCTTCGTCGTAACTCTTCTGCCCTGAACAATCTCCGGTTCCAATCGGTCGGAGTCGGCTCCTACAAATGCCTTTTTCAAACACGATAGACTCACGACTGTTTGATGATAGGTCTATGGTGGTCACAACTATCTGAAAACGCAAAGTTCCCGCAAAAATATTGCTCCTTAATTTTAGTAATTAGCTGTTAATTAACGGCATATCAATGGAAAGAATAAATCTCTAAGCGACATAAAAAAATCACCTTTAGAAAACAACCAAAAGAGCGTCAATCGAAAGAGCTTGAAAAGAGCTTTAAAGGGATATAAAAATGAATCAAAATCAAGAAAGTTATGACGGAGTAAAAGCCGCCTACACTGACTGACACAGTCAGACAGAGAGAATGGGGACGGTAGCCGACTTTTTCAATAGGTGTCACTAGTGGTTAAATCTATTGAAATGAAACTGACATCCCGGTCCTGATCAATTTCCCACACAAAAGGCGTCCATTGTATTAGGACTGGGTTTCGGTGTGCTGCCCTCTGTTGAGCTAGGATCCCCATTTTTTTCATTCGAAACGCAAATAAATAAAAAATCCTTTCTCTTTCAGTGAAAATCCATGCACCTGAGTACGGTAAGCTTTTCAATACGGAATTCGAAAGAAAAGCGATTAACTTGTTTTTTGACCAACAAAGACCCCTGCTAGTCAAAACCATGCGGTAGCTGAAGAGACGACACACCGGTTCCCTCACCGCAGAGGATCAGGCTGGACTAGAAAACCGACGCTCTGGTTCACTTCCAGCTGCGGCATCGCACGGTTTTGGTGTGCACGCGCCATAATCAAGTCTCATTCAATAGGAGGTGTCAGTCAGTTGACCAATAGGTGTCACTACGGCCAAATTCAATACCTAGCGGACCCATTCATGGTTGATTGAGCAGCAATCAAAAGAATTCTCTTTTGTATTGGTCCGCTAGAACTTTGCTGCCATCTTTTGGCAACAAGCGCGGCTGACTGCTCCTATTTTCCAAGATCGAAATGATGTCAGTCAAATTGCGTCATTCATTTTTTTCTCAACGTTCAACTTTTCTTGAGTTAGTGTTTTTTCTTTCAGGAATCGAGTACAATGTCTCTCCGATTGAAACCACTTACGAAATGGTCGACTGAGACGAGGGAGATCACGTGATGTTGACGTGTGACATGTAATAATTATGTCGAGCAATAATGACGAAATACTTGTACACTGTTAATCAAACAAGGCCTTGTTGTTTGTTATTCACGGAAACACGACCAGCGCTTTGAAGCGTCAGGTTCAGACATACCAGACTCGTCGAGTTCTCCCATAAAAAGTCAGCATTACGTATCATCCAAATCAATCAGGTTCTAGAAGTTCTCCGATTGATTTTTGCAGTGATGATTCGCCTGCAGTGCCTGTGAAGATCTATCCAATGGTCCCTGGTCAGCGTTCCTTCGCTTGTGGCGCAACGGGGGCAGAGCTGATGATTTATTGCAATCTGAAGAGGTCGCCACCATCGTTCCTTGGCTAATGCCCGGTTGTTCAGCCTTGGCTTAAGCTGCAGAGTTGGGTCGATCCCGACATAAGCGTGGCTTAAGCCAGACTTATATTTCACAGCGCGTTGCGCAGGTTGGGCTTCAAACACAAGCCAAGCTTAAGCCTTTCTTATAATAAACCTGGCTGTGGGGTGGTTATAAGCGCGACTTACAATGGTATAGGCCTAGTATTCACTGTATGCCCTGACTTTGTAGATGGCAGAAGCATTGGTTCAGCTCACGTAAGCCACACCTGAGCAACCGGGCAGACATCATCGAGCAAATTGTACAGGAAAGCATTGGGAAGGAGGGTAATAAGCCAGGCTTCGGTAATCCCGAGTTTAATTCAGGCTGTGCAATGAACTCGGAATTGATTAAGCTGTTCTTATGACCAGACATAAGCGCGACTTACGTGAACTCGAGTTTGAGGAATAAGCTAGGCTCAGGTGAGCCAGACCTGAACAACCGGGCATAAGACCTCTGAAAACGGCTGGAACCCAGCACAAGATTCTTGTGCTCATCTGGTGGCAACGCATGAAGTGTATCCCTCAGTTACTTCATTGTTCGTATAGTAGTTAAAACCTTTATGATTGATTCCTTTATGATTTTACCTTCCTGCTTTCGGTGCTGTGCCCAGAGGACATACCATAATTCGATCATGATCTCCTTGATACCTCTAATGTCTTCTCCTGGTTGATGTTCATGTCATGCTTGTTCTTGTGATTGTGAAGGTACTGGGGGAGGGGGATACGTCTTCCAAACAATGAGGGGAAACATTGACATACGGAAACACTAGCAAATATTACACCTGTCTGTTTTATTACTACATGTAGTAATAACAGATCAGACAGTACGTGTCCTGCTGTTCCATTATTAGTATCACAATGTACAAAGAATAACACAAGTCTTTAAAAGGAACCTATGAATGCGTACATTACAAACCAATGACAGATCATTCTTGAACTACATGTACTTCTTCAGATTTATTGTTTATATCTTGGATATCATACTAAAATTTGACAAGAGTTTTTTCACAATTTTCTCCAAGAGTAACAAATGGATTGCCCCCAAATTTGGTTGTGCAGACCATGGAGGTATTATTGAGAAGGAGCGAGCACGGACCTCACATCAAACAGTACAATCATCGTTCCGCTGTTTGCTAAAGTGATTAGGGGGACAATAGGCTAATAACGCCGCACGATGGTCGGAAAAAGCCGATCTAATCTTCGGTAATTTCCGTGTGCAGTCAGCACTTCCCTTGTACAATGGTCAGAGTCCAAACAATAGAAGGGAACAATGGCAGTGGACGTTGCCTACGCACGAAAACTGAAAAATTCATCGTTTTCATCGCGTCAAAAACAGCACCTCGCAGCATCTCGCACTGAAACGACCACCCGTATATGTTACCTGAACTAATCATCTTTTAAACTATCATAACGCAATCCTCTTCAAACTTTTCAGATGCGAAGAATCTCATTATCATTATCATTATCATGTTTACCTTAAAACGTAGATATCTTTTGTTGGAAATTGGTCTTTTTCGATGATTTTTTCACTAAAATGCAGCGGAGAGTTTACCAAATAGAGTTGTCTTCGAAATAGCCGGTTATCTAATTCCCAACGTGGAGAAAAACGCAAGAATATGATTGGGTCGACGCGATATCAATTATAGATGGCGCTGCACTTTGGGAGTTGTGCGGAATTCATGATTGCCTTCAACGAGCTCAGCTTGCGTACCGGACAATAGGCGGGAACAAAGGCAAACAATGGGGGCGTGGAATTGTGGTCACAGCGATTAGGGCCGTGCTCGCTCCTTCTCAATAATACCTCCATGTGCAGACAGACCTCGGAAGTGCCCTGACGGAGCCCGAATTTTGATTTGCCTAATAGAACTCGAAATGAAGATATTAGTAACAAATGCTGTTTACGTCTTTTGAAGTGATGAGGTCACCGAAATTTCCGTCGCGTCAATTGTGACGTGGGCAATCCCATGTGCGACAGAATGACGTCATTCCCCACAGGACGGGATTCCCCTGTAGTGCAATGCAAACTGAAGGCGCCTCTCCATAAGAACATGAGAGTTTTCTCGTGTTAAAAAAAAGAAAATTATTGATACATATACTAGTAGTCGTTTGTGTCACTGCATGGTCTCAGCTTCTAAGAAAATCAGCAATATGCTGGATTGACCCATTGAGCGTCAACTCGCCTGTGAAATCTCACGTGCTGGAGGCCCCGATGGCACCCCGCATAGGAATGTGTGTTTGTATGATTCACTGTCCACTGTCCAATATCTACTGTACCAGATCATATACTTCCTCGCCGAGACTTTTCCTGAACGATATTCCGTATTCAGCAGAAGTCACACGTCTTCTTACAATATTCCCACATCCAATCCTGCCAATTTTGATGAGTTGATGTGCACTGACGTTTAAAGCGGGCACAATCGCGACGTGCATCCGTGCAATCTGTAACAAAAAGAAGAGGGACTATTTTCAACGATCAGTAACTATCTCGAACAAAATGAAAAAATTGAGAGCAGCACATGGGAAAGACACAGACGTCCTCTTCATCAATAGAGGGCCTCCTCTGACCAACCCCTGTCTAGAAATAACAGACCATGTCCATCTTCCCCTCTCTTGCCTGGTCAGTCTATCCTACATTGTCTCTGATCTCTGCCTGACCGTTTGGACTGAGCACATGACCCGTGGGGATGCGGATTTCCTTTCACAGGAATCCCACCTGCGGGCAGTTTAATTACATTCCAATCACAGAATCTTTATTTCTGAAGTAGTTAAAATCTACATCGTGATCATAAAATATCTGCCGATATTTTAACTATGGTTACCTTGACTTTCACCTCCCCACACACACCAAAGCCGATCGGGTGAAATGTCCCACCGTAAATCATTACATTTCAATACGATCTGCCTCTTCCCGTTCTCACTAATCACCTTCCCCTCATCTTTACATGTTACTGTGACTTTAGAGTAGACCAACTACCCAAATGGATAATGAAACAACAACATCACAAGTCATTAGAGACCAAGTCGAAACACAAAAAATAGATCAGATAATAAACCTGAGGACCAAGTAAAAGAAGTCTTTCAATCATGACGAAAATTATCATCGACATCCAGATGATAAATCCGAGACTTACTTTCTGGACAGAATCCTGGTGACCACGTGATATCATCTATAGCGATGTCGCCCGTGCCTCCTCCTACCACTCCTTCAATGGTGAGCTAGAAGATATTTGGGGATGAAATGATCAGAAATGTTGGATGACCTTCAGACCCTTCCACATGATAAGCAGACATCGGCGTCTTCAAAATGAGGGTCCACGACACATGTTAAGTGGAGCGCGGTGGCATAATGGTTAGGGCTGTGGACTCATGATCGGAAGGTCGCGGGTTCGATCCCCGGCCGTGTCACTCTGTAACTCTCAACTGGCCAGAAATGTCCATCGTGTGCGCCGTATTGTGGCTGCCCTTGGTTTCTACAGAAAGGTTTCTGAATCATAAGGTGGGGCTCCACATGACAGTAAACTGTGGATAGTAATTGAAAAACTGTTGATACAAAACTATCCATAGTCCTTCCACTAGACAGAGAAAATCGCCGATAGTCACTGACAGCTCTGGAACCGAGCCAGATAGTTTCTATCGAAAGCAACTGTCGTAATGCCCATCCACGTACGGAGGGATTGTCAATAGTTTCTGCCTGACAGCCGTCTGTTACCTTCCACGGGATAGCTGTATTCGTTCGGCATGTTGCCTACAAGAAGGAAACAGGTCGCCGCGCGGCGGTTGAAGTTTACCTGACACTGCGAGGCCGGCGGAGGCACAAGCTTTGGGTACATGAATGGTTCCTTTAAAGGGAGCAGTACGGTGCATACCACGCCCACCTGCCCTTTATCTCTTTTAGAATCGTTCGCCCAACTTTTTCATGCATGCTGTTTCTACAAACTGTCTCTATATTGCAAAGAGGAATAATTCTTCTAAAATCAGTCATTTTTGATTTATTGTCACGCATAAAGTTCAGAATCATTTTCCACTTCATTTCATTGCCAGTGCCAGTGCCAATGTCAACGCCAGGTTTTGAACAAACCCCTCCGCAACTTCAACATGCAATTCGTCTGCCCTTTCTCGTGTACAACTCGCACTGATCCGTACGACAGTTCTATCCCGAAATAGAGCAGGTGCTATTCAATAAAAGGACAGTCTGACACTTTTTTACTAGGTTACAAAATCTATCAGGATCACTTCCACACGACAGAAATAGGAGCAGTCAGCCGCGCATATTGCTAACAGATGGCAGCACAGTCTTAGCGGACCAAATGTACAGCAAATCTATTATGATCGCTGCTCGATCGATAATGACTGGGTCCGCTAGATGCATTGAATTGGGCCCTAGTGACACCTAGTGGTCAACTCGCTGACAGCTCCTATTGACTATCCCACAATCTTTCGGACAGTTATCTATTGCTGTCATACAACCACTAGCTGAACAACTTCCACGGGATAGTCTTTGGAAAGTTACTATTTGACAGCAAACTTTCGATAGAAAACTGTCATGTGGAGCCGCGCCTATAGGCTGGGTAATAATGTGAAGTGCCTTGACACTTAAATGTAAAAGGCACTATAAACCCACACATTATTATTATTATTATTTAAGTCCTATTTAATCTTTAAATGCCCCCCCCCCCCCCATNAAACACCTAAAAGAAGTGAGCATCATCATGTCACTGCCACTTACCGTCTCATCTTCTCCACAGTTTATGTCAACTGTCGCCAACCACCAATTGTTTCCCTGATTTCTATCCCTCCAAAACGGTCGACGAACCAATCTCCCTCGTTTGTTGTAACAGAAAACGTAGAGACGTCCAATTTCCCGGCCAAACATGTGGTAATAGAATCTCAGACAACCCTCGCCATTGGTGTATATATTACTCATCGGGAAGAACAAAATGGCTTTATCTCGCCGATACCTAAGAGCTGCATTGATATATAAGTAATAACCATCTGAAAATGGATCAGAGTTATCTGTTTATGAGACGTGATGTGTGAAATTCATTTCATTGACCACATCATGATAGTCTAAGTCTTGTTTCCCTGTCAGGTTTGTTAATTTCACCAGGGATCCAGTTTTTAGAGAAAGGGAGGGAATCAGCAGAATGTGAAATTTGCTTGGCAGCAAATTTAATGGTCCATACACAGGAAAATGGAACGGGGTGTCGGGGTGGCGCAGTGGAAACATCGGCGCCTGCCACCACTGAGGTAGAGAGGGCGATCTCTCCTCGACACCGTAGGTTTCCTCTCGCCAGGATTTTCGTACACACGGGTTTGACACGGGTCTGGAAAAACACGGGTATTTTTATATAGTGTAACCACGGCTTTTGTTTGATGAGTAGCTATAATGCCCTAATTGGGCGCTTGCACTCCTGGAATAATATTTTTTTTAAAAATGGAACGGACGGTTCACTAGCTGAGTGGAAGGGTGAAAGGTGACTGGGTGGAGGCGTCAAACTGTGAGATCTTTGCTCTGTTTGGCCTGGGGCAGATCTACTGTGAAATTGACTTGACATTAAATGTAATTGAGAAGTGAATGTAACTCAGAAGTGAATGTTATTAAGTAACTGAGTGGCAAAGGGTTAATATTGAGGTCAGTTTCAATGTGTGATCCAGGGATGCCTTTAAAAAAGTCAAATCAACACACTTCCTAAATCAACACTCTTCCTAATAAGGAAATGAACTGGTGATTTAATGAAACAGAATAAATACATGAGTGGCAAGGAGTTAAAGTGGCCCTGACTTCCTTGACCCAGCAAAATGCCTTGTCAAAATCCACACATGCAAAGATCAGGAGGCACGTGGTTGGCTAATCAATTTGATCATGAATCTGTTTGCCGCCAGAATTCGTCCAAATTGTAAACAACGAATATATGTGACTGTGTTCACCGTCAAAAAATAGATTACAACAACTCCGATAGAACAGTCATACAGGATACCTAAGCAGACTTAAAATTCTGATTTTGCCACATTGATGTGACCTATTCATCAAACACGTGGTTTTGTTTACTGACAGAGTTAGAGGCGGGGAGTGTGTGCGACTGTCAGACGAGCAAAACATGCACTCTTTCACAAAAAAATCTCTTCAAAGTCATTGAAAACATTAGTTTTTCAAAGGTTAACCTTTCAGAGCTGGAGAAAAGTTCGATCTATAAGATGGGACTGTTTGATTTTGAGGTCACTGAGTAGTTTTTTTGCAATCGTGTGCCAACTAAGTGTGGAAGAAGAAAGAAAAAAATCCTACCTACCCAGTGATAACAAGATGGTCCCTACATGACAATGCATAATGAACTGAAGGAAGAACTCACGAGGAGATAAATAATGAGATGAAGGATGTTTGATGTTGAATCTGGATTTTAAACTACACAGAATGTTGTCGCTGTTGCCGACTGGTCGAAGCGACACCATCTGTCTCCAATGTTATGTCACAAGTTTGTATTTTACCTTTGGTTGTGTGATCTCCAATCGGGCCGGTGTTGGCTGTCGGTGTCCCACCCCTTCTTCTTGTCCAATCAAAATCATCATCATCAGATTGTGACCAGCCACAAGTAGTTCTAGCACTAGCAGGATTTTCGAAATCACAGTCCGCCACTGAAAATAAAAGACTTCATTCAATTACAGATGAAATATATCCCTTTATCCGATGCATGACGTGTGACGGAAACAAAACACGGAATAAAAACGGCAAACATGCGAACCTGAAGGCGATCTTGTTGGAGCTGTGCTGGGCTGCGGCGTCGGAGATGATGACGTCATCATCGTAGATGATTCTGGTAACCTGACTGATCGATCTTCACATATCAGATCTTCCGTTGGTAGATCCCACTCCCCATTTTGTTTACATAATAGTTCAACATAGTCTCCAAGCATGGAGAATTCCTTGTTTGGATCTTTACATTCCAACCGAAGTTGACTGCCTATAGTCCGCTGCCCAGTTACCTTTATACTGCTTACGTTCACCTCCACCTCTGGACAAACTGGTAAAAAGAAATGGGGAAAAAGCGAAGCTAGGTTAGGTAAAGAAAGTTCAAGACCACTAAAAACTGCATGTTCAAGGGAAAAGCATCATGAGCAACAGCGAAATGATATGGGTGAAATTTGTTTTTCTGATTGACCGATTATTACGTTGCTTTTACCCACGATATTCTTCTACTTCTCTGAATAATGATGAACCAGCATAACTTTTTATACCGACGACAGGGCGGCGCTGTGAGCGGTTGTACCAAAGACGTCAAAAACAGAGCAAAGCAACGCAATGACGTCGCATCACGACGTCCTTGACGCAGTGCAACAAGGACGAACCGTTGAGAAAGAGGTCCAACTGCGCACAGCGCCTCCCAGTGGCGGTAGTTTGTAGGTTTTTCACGGTTCCTTCGTCTACCTACCACACATTTTCCAGTGGGTCAAATATTCCCCCGTGTCCTCGATCCTGCCTGTGCTCTTTACACATGTACCTGTGACGTCATCATATTGGGTTGAGGAGCAGCTTCGTTCATTAATACATGACTTCAGACACGTGCTTAAGGAATCTGTGGAAACGTAACTCCGCCTGGAGTTTGATTCCGAAGGTGACTTGGTTCTGTTATTCTCTTTGTACATTTCAATATTTGAACATTCTGAAATAGACGGACGTAAATACACATATCCAGGATTTCCTCCTGATATATCTTGTAATCAGGTCCTGATAATGATTATAATGTCTAAAATTAATGTCTAAAATGTCTGATCAATGCCTAAAATTGAGAGGGAGGTAAGGAATTCCTTGGAATAACGAACCCCACAACTTTTTTTCCTGACAGGGCGGCGCTGCAAGCGGTGCCACCGAAGACGTCAATACGTCGCGTCACAACGTCCTTGACGCAGGGGATAATCTACATACATGTACGTTCGCCTACATTTACATGTCATGTGCGTGTAGGCCTACACCTACATGTACATGTAAGTCTCAGCCTCTCAGGTGCTTCTGAGTGAAGACCGGTGACGTACCTTTTCGACAAACAAAAGTGTTATTCTGATGAACATTTTTCCATTTCCTGTTGGTACCACAATCGACGATAACATCGCCATCTTCAGGTGGAAGACTGGAACTACAGTTGATACCAACTGACTTTAGTGGTTCAACGATGAACCAGTTACCATTGATAACTTGTGGGAAGGCACATTCTCCAGTCACTGAAAGTAAGACCTTGATCTGATGAGGAGACTTTCGTGAACTCAGTACTGTGTTGTTGCCTTGCGTTATGGCCTTGTTACACAACTTCAGTGACTTTTGTCGTAATATTGTCCTGAAATGGACGAGAATTCCAACGTCATGAATAGAGGGATTCCTACGTCATGAATAGAGGGATCTCTATGTCATGAATAGAGGGATTCCTACGTCATGAATAGAGGAATCTCTATGCCATGAATAGAGGGATTCCTACGTCATGAATAGAGGAATCCCTATGTCATGAATAGAGGTATTCCTACGTCATGAATAGAGGGGATTCCTACGTCATGAAAAATGGATTCCTACGTCATGAAAAGAGGGCTTGAGACGTAAATATGGCCTCGATACCTTTCCTACAGCCAGGGGTCGGTACCCAACTGCCTTTGCTGCACGTGACCTCGTCTGTTTTCTTCATTAAATCGTCTATGGTATTCAGCAAGAAATTGTCATCACATTGAAAAGAGGCTTTTTCACCGTGGAGAAGGCGATCACCATAGGATATAAAAACTCCATTCGTAATAGAGGATAAAACACACGATGCTGAAACAAACAACAGAAATTTTTTTCTACGCGTGACACCAGGCTGGTTAAGTCTGCAATGAGGACCCGCTTGCCTTTTATCCCGACAGGGCGGCGCTACGAGCGGTTGGCCAAAGACGTCAAAAATAGAGCAAAGCAAATGGCATCGCGTCACGAGGTCCTTGACACAGTGCAACTGGGATGAAATGTACATTAGAAAAGAGCTACAACCGCTGACAGCGCCTCCAAGTGGCCGTAGTTTGCTGGTTCCAAACTGATCACCGGAAGATCGCCAAAGAAATAAATAAACGAAGTGGCTATTTATCAAGCCCGGCTCGCTGAACAGTACGCAAAATTGGGCTTAAACGTCGAGCTGGCCGTATTTCCGGAACCAGGTGACAAATACTCTACCATTGTCTTCGGTGTGTTGATTGGCACATTGCAAAGATGTTGGGCTTACACCCCTGAGGTCGAGGGTTCGATTCCCGTGTGGTCATAATGTTTTTTCATTTTTTTTCTTTTTTTGTTTTCCTTTTCTTAGAAAATTATGTTGATTTTCCAAATTTCTGCAAAGAACAACTGGTTAATTATTTTTTTTTAGTGGTGACACTGATAAAATCGTCTACAGAATCGTTGCATCATCCTGGGCACACCCTGGTGTTCGGACTCGCCGGCAGATTCTGACCCACAAACCACAGCGGATTAATCTTCAGACTGACGAAAACCGAGAGTCTGAAGCTCCACAGTGTCTAAGATTTGGGTCATCACGCAGAAACAAGGGTTGAAAAAAGGATAAATTGGCTTCGGAGACCCCCCATGTTGCGAGCAATGAAACACCACCACACTGCCGACTTCCCAACTAAACAAGCTGAAGCCATTGCATATTCATGAGGAGGCCTGTCTTTATTACCAGCTCGACGAACAATGCCGATTTTGAAGCTTGCTTGTCAAGCTAGCTCGATAAATAACACTGAATCCACGTACTCCTCATCGAGCGGCTTGACAAATAAGACCGAAAGTAGTGCTTATTCATCGAGCGGCTCGATAAATAAACCCGGTCATAAATAAAACTCTTTTCAACCAGAACATCTCATGCGATCGATGGAAACTCACATTCGAGTTTCAAGTGTTGGAATGTTCATGAATTGCAGTAGGCCGTTACAATGACGTGTCTGCTGCGCTGGTTTAATACAACAGGAGTGAAATACATGGTATTAGGGAGAAACTCACCATTTCTACATTTAGGGATGTCGGTGAAATTGCCGAAACTGCAAGTAATCATCTTTTCACGTACTCCAAGAGAGTCATCAATCTCGTACCCAGGATTACATTCCACTTTAACCTGTCCGCCGTGTGGAACAGTGCGCGGACTCCGGAACGAAGATATATCAGTGTTGACGGGACGGGTACAGCTCCCTGTCGAAAGGTAAAAAGCTCTTTAATATCGACAAAATAGAAGGGGGGGGGGCGACCGGGCTTTGTCCTGAATATCACATAAAGAAATCAATGACGAAGCGTACTGGAAAAAATATTTTCTTATTTTCTTACTTTTTCTNTCCTGCCTGTACTCTTTACACATATACCTGTTACGTCATCATATTGGGTTGAGGAGCAGTTTCGTTCATAAATACACGACTCCAGGCACGTGCTTAAGGAGTCTGTGGAAACGGAACTCCGCCTGGAGTTTGATTCCGAAGGTGACTTGGTTCTGTTATTCTCTTTGTACATTTCAATATTTGAACATTCTGAAATAGACGGACGCAAATATCTGGTGATCAGGTGATGAGAATGATTAGAGTTGGTCTGATCAATGTCTAAAATTGAGAGGGAGCTAAGAAATTCCTCGCAATAAGGAACCCCACAACGTTTTTTCCCGACAGGGCGGCGCTGCAAGCGGTGCCACCGAAGGCATCAATACGTCGCGTTACAACGTCCTTGACGCAGGGGATAATCTACATTCATGTACATCACGTCGCCTAGATTTCCATGTAATGTACATGTAGGCCTACACTTACATTTAAGTCTCAGCCTCTCAGGTGCTTCTGAGTGAAGACCGGTGACGTACCTTTTCGACAAACAAAAGTGTTATTCTGATAAACATTTTTCCATTTCCTGTTGTCACCACAATCGACGATAACATCGCCATCTTCAGGTGGAAGACTTGAACTACAGTTGATACCAACTGACTTTAATGGTTCATCGATGAACCAGTTACCATTGAAAACTTGTGGGAAGGCACATTCTCCAGTCACTGAAAGTAAGACCCTCATCTGATAAGGAGACTTTCGTGAACTCAGTACTGTGTTGTTGCCTTGCGTTATGGTCTTCATCATCATCAGTAAGACAAGAAAGGACAAATGTTGTGGCATTCAGTGACGTTTGTCGTAATATTGTACAGCAACCTTTCAGAAATGGGCGAGAATTCCTACGTCATGAATAGAGGGATTCCTACGTCCCGAATAGAGGTATTCCTACGTCATGAATAGAGGAATCTCTATGTAATGAATAGAGGGATTCCTACGTCATGAAAATAGAGGGATTCCTACGTCATGAATAGAGGGATTCCTACGTCGTGAAAATGGATTCCTACGTCATGAATAGATAGATGGAGACAGAAATATGGCCTTGATACCTTTCCTGCAGCCAGGTGGCGGTACCCAACTGCCTTTGTTGCACGTGACCTCGTCTGTTTCTTCGTCTGTGGTATTCAGCAAGAAATTGTCATCACATTGAAAAGAGGCTTTTTCACCGTGGAGAAGGTGATCACCATCGGATGTGAAAACTCCATTCATTATGGATAAAACACACGATGCTGAAACAAACGACAGAAAATATTTTCTACACATGACACCAGGCTGGTTAAGTCTGCAGAGGACCCGCTTGCCTTTTATCCCGACAGGGCGGCGCTGCGAGCGGTTGTACCGAGGGCGTCAAAAACAAGAGCAGAGGAAATCAATGACGTCACGTCACGACGTCCTTGACGCAGTGCAACAAGGACGAAACGTTGAAAAAAGGTACAACCGCTGACAGCGCCTCCACGTGGCGGTAGTTTGCTGGTTCCAACCTGATCACCGGAAGATCACCAAAGAAATAAATAAAACTGTTTTCAACCAGAACATCTTATGTCATCGTTGGAAACCCACATTCGTGTTCCAAACGTTGGAATGTTTGAAACATCCCAACATGAAACATGAAATACACCAGGCCGACACAATAACGTGTCTGCTGCGCTGGTTTAATACAACAGGAGTTGAAATACATGCAGTGTAACTCACCATTTCTACATTTAGGGATGTCGGGGAAATTGCCGAAACTGCAATTAATCATCTTTTTACGTACTCCAGGAGAGTCATCAATCTCGTACCCAGGATTACATTCCACTTTAACCTGTCCGCCGTGTGGAACAGTGCGCGGACT
Organism: Notospermus geniculatus; assembly: GCA_002633025.1. Classification (NCBI taxonomy): domain Eukaryota; kingdom Metazoa; phylum Nemertea; class Pilidiophora; order Heteronemertea; family Lineidae; genus Notospermus; species Notospermus geniculatus. The sequence continues at coordinate 176,636 of NMRB01001482.1, forward strand.
CCGGAACGAAGATATATCAGTGTCAACGGGACGGGTACAGCTCCCTGTCGAAAGGTAAAAAGCTCTTTAATATCGACAAAATAGAAGGGGGGGGGGCGACCGGGCTTTGTCCTGAATATCACATAAAGAAATCAATGACGAAGCGTTATCGGTCGCGATCTCTTGAACCCAAGTCCAAAATATCTTTGAGCAGGTTTCACTCACAAAAGACAACATGTGTCCATCATTTTGTGGTGGACTGAACTGTCAAATTGTCTCGTACTCTTAATCGATGAGTCTTAGAACCTTCTGAAATGTGATGTTTTTGTCATCCTTCTCTTTCCCATTTGCAGCCTTCCACGAACGGTTTCTTCATCGTTTCCACGACGTAACGTCAACAATGTCCGCCATTGCTGACGTCGACATCATGACGCAAAGCCGGTGGCATTGTTGACATCCTCCTATGNCGCTTTGATGGAGTATCGACTGCCCGCTCCTCATCATCCGGGTGATAAGGTCGTCTTGTCAGGACATATCGCGACTCACAGCTCACCTCCACTTCTTGATCATGATCAAGGTAATAATCATCACCAATCTTGTATCTCACGTTGAAGCTGTCGGTGATGTTTGTACCGTCTTGTGACGTCCATTTGTTTACTGCACAAGGCGCTGAAAAGACAAAAAAGACTAATAGACCGCACCTGAGATCGTCAACCATATATGGAATACAGACGTAATAGGAGCTGTTATTCATTGACCAATAGGTGGCACTACGGCCCAATTAAATACCTAAAGGACCCCTTCAACATGGTTGACTGAGCACCAGTCAGACGAATTTTCTACTGTATTGGTTCGCTAGAACTTTGCTGCCATCTTTTTGCGATAAGCGCGGTTGACTGCTCTTATTGGGGAGGTTTCGAAATCAAACGATAAACCAAAACTTTACGACAACGTTATTTTTCATACTACACATTAACCAGATTTTCCCTTGCATTTTCGGTACAAAAATAAAGTTGTCGTTAATGTTTACGTTTATCGTTTGATTTCGAAACCTCCCTAATTACTCAGTTTGTCCGCTGGATAAGCTATGTTCAAGATAGTCTGGCGAATATTGGAGTTTTTGGTGACTCAGGAGAAAACCAACCTTCCACACATCTGTCATCCAATGGTCCGGTGCTGGTCCATCCACCAAAGTCACATCTTGTGGTGACTTCCATGTTTGTCTTTGACGATTGGAACACAAATTTATCTTTGCATGACACCTTTATCCACTTGTTGTGGTCGAAGTACCGATCTATTCGGTCATCTATCCACTGTCCTCTATTCGTTAACGAGACGACCTGTTTATTGGCCGTGTCTCCTCCTATTCTGCAACCAGCTGGAAAAATAGCATCCACAAAAGTGAGAGTGGGTCTGATAGCACAAGCATCAAGTGGCTGTCGTTACCGTTCACTGAATCCCTGATTTGTTACGAACTTATTGCTAACTTTGGGGAAGAGATTTCTATCAAGACCAAGTTCTCATTTCTCTTCGCGACCACCGTCGTCTCGAAATCCTAATCCCCAGATGAATGATAAAGAGAGTGGAGAGTGCAGCCTCCTGCCTCATTATGTCAACTCAATCATAAGCTTTCTCTCTCTCACCTGGTTTACAAAGTTGGCTTTGTTCTTGTTGTTCTTGGTCATAATATCGTCCAGTGCGACACTCGACGATCCCACTGTGGACGTTATGCTTCACCTGATAACCTCGCTCACAGGTAAAGTTAACCTTGGTCCCATTGCGAACATATCTCTTTCCATCAGAAAGAGTCCTGGGTATCATTCCATACTGGATCTCGGATGCTTTTTGTTCGAATTTATTGAGCTCTTTGCAGGGAGCTGTTAATGAAGGAATGATGTACCATCAGAAGACAGAGCATTAATATTTCCTTTGTACATCTTCAAGGACATCTTAATGAGGCTCATTTTGAGTAACGTGTTTTGGTTTACACAGTTCTGGAAGGACGATTTCTTGGTCTACACTAATTCACGTTGCTGCTATTCGAGTTTAAAATCTTGTTTTCCGTTACAAATACTAAGTGATTTATTTCTGAAGTTAGTAAAGGGGTAGTTTTAACTTAAGACATCCCAGATTATTGAGAGAACTCGACACTCTCACATGTGTCACAGAAAGGTTTGAGAAGACTCTGGATCACAGATAACGTCTACAATAATTCATACCTTGTTGACAATGATCCGTGAAGACATTCATATTTGACCAATTTCCCAGGTGGCATGTCGTGGTCAAAGGTGTCTTTTCCATTGAGGAGTGGAACACGAGATTGCTGTCCCCGCATCTGACGGACACTCTCGTGTTGTGACTGACGTAATCACCAGGATCATGGCGGGAATACCCTCTATTGCTGCTAAACACCAGATCCGGATTTGACGTGACAGGGATGTAACAAGGCTCTGAAATAACAAGCAAATCAAGTTGCTGGGGTTACCGTTCATCGAATACCTGATTTGTTACGAACACATTGCTAACTTTGGGGAAGAGATTTCTATCAAGACCAAGTTCTCATTTCTCTTCGCGACCACCGTCGTCTCGAAATCCTAATCCCCAGATGAATGATAAAGAGACTGGAGAGTGCAGCCTCCTCCCTCATATGCGAAGCATACAGGAAGTCAACACGAAGGTGCACGACGCCTGCATGAAGTGATTACAAAAGCCGCATTGAGCCGAGACCAATCAGATCACTGCCCGCCCGCGACGATCCCTCTACGAAAGCATTTTGCAGCATTCGTAGAAGCATCGTGGTCGGAATCGTGGCAGTGTGAGATGGGCTTGCGGATGTCAGGTCACACTGCGATTGCCTGCGCTACGACGGAACAGTCGGCATCAAGTGTCGCAAGCACGGCCAGGTCACAAAACGAAAACGAAAATGTGTACGATCATCGTGGAACAAGCAGCATCACTCGCGCAGGGAATCGTAACCGTGTTCAGGTCACCTGCGAATGGATTACG
>NMRB01001483.1:0-10648 GCA_002633025.1 Notospermus geniculatus
TTTACTATTTTCAGTTGAAAATCTTCAGCCGAAGTACAATGTACTGCATTCAATGGGAGACTTTCCTGCCGTCAGAGGCCACCACCATGACCAGTTAGCGGTCCTAGGACATCATGAAATTCGACTTCACAGAGAACAAGTGCACGCCATGACGTCACAATGATGCGGACGCCATGGCTTACGTCTTTGACGTCAAATTTTGTGACGTTTTAGGACCGCTAGCAGGCGGCCTCTAACGGCAGGAATGTCTCCCATTGGGGTTTTCTTTAGCCTTGGCAGAAACAAATTCCTGAATCCACCCCTGCGACCTGTATAGCCAAATAGCTTTGAACATCTTTGTGGGTGTGGCTTTTAGACTCTTGCATGGTGCGAACTGTTTGAACTTATTAAAGATTCCTGTCAAAATGCTCAAACTACAATGATCGATTGCGACAGAATCTACAAAGAAGTGTGCAACTGAACTACCATTCAAACACTCCATCAAAAGAACCTGTTTTAATAAACATTCTGTCAAATTGTTTCACTTTTATCATCTAGAACCTGATTGATAATCCATAACCAAATCTGCTGTTGTATCAGCTCAATCAGAACATCCAACAGCTTCCATTCTGTTTGTCTAAAGCATGGCGCACACCTGCGATTTTTCGAGCGATTTTTGAGGAGACTACCTTCCGACCGCTAGAGCGACTGGAGATTTGCAGGATTTGTCGCCTACTCTGCGGCAGATCATTGCACCAGGCGACTAGTCACTGTGGTCGCTGATTAATCGTATCTCGTCTCATATCTGATCGCTTGAGTGGTCGTTACGTTGTTTGCGGGAGATTGTTGCACTGGGTGAATCTGAAAGACTGGTTTCAATGACCAACGGAGACCAAAGAATTTCGATCGCATCGAGAGCCCAAAAATTCAACATGTTTTTTTCGATCGCAAAGGCCGACTGACCTTTGCAACTAGTCGGCCGATAAAAAACGATGAAACTTCGTCCGCATACGATTCCGATGCGACTCCACACAGTCGGCAACTTCAGTCGCTTTCGGAGGTCGTCTGTCGTTTGCGGTTGGTTCACTGAAATGGTCGCAAGTGTGGCCAGCGGGCGAGCGACCTTGTGCGCGATATGGTTGCCTCCGACACCGTGGTTGCCAGTCTCGTCGGTGGTCGCATGATTTTGGTCGCAGTTGTGTGCCATGCTTAAGATCCTTCCCTAGTAATATGCTAGGAGATGGGTGAACTGATCTTGCATGTCTTGTGCCCGAAAGCGCAAGTCACTGGCCAGTGTTATTAATAGCATCAGCAAGAAACGCTGCCTGTGCAACCAATTCAGCACGAAATCATTGATGACGGACAATTTCAAATCATATTATGTGACCGCTCCAGCAAAAGTACCGTATATACTCGCCTATTGGTCGACGTCGTGTATAAGTCGACCCCCGTATTTGGGGCCTCAAATCCTTGTATTTTTTGTGTACCCCGCGTATAGGTCGACCCCCTGACTATTGACTGTCAAAATCCCCAAATCCCTAAAATACATCAACAAATAACACTCGTTCGGCTTCGTCAGCTGTTTGCAAACACAAACAGGCCACCATTTCCGGGTCATAGAAACCACGTGACACTCATCCTACTGGCACATTGTCAACGATTAATGGCGCGTGGTTGTGTTGACACGCTGGATAACGATCCAAATCACTGCGTATTGCATCAAAGATGTTTGCAGCAATCAACCTAATTCTTTACATGGACAATAGCTGGGCTATATCTGTTAACAGTATTCAATTGTGGGAGGATTATAACTGTTTTTAACACGTCTGACTTAGCCGTTGTGTAACCGGAAGTGGAGATCGCAGTGTCAGCTGATCGTGGACTCTGTCTCTTCTGCATTGTTTTGCCGTCAGTTAACTTTCAAAATGTACCCTTTGTCTTATTCTTGTGTGAGTACACATAATTATATTTCATTCAACGAAAATGATGCTTTTATTGTGTTTATTCACTCCATGCACCCCATAAATGCAGTATTAAATCAGTACATGTCTGCCTTGAATACAACTTCTGAATAAATCTAGCGCCACTCGGCGGCATGCGGAGGGCTGGAGAACTGTTTTGCCGACGGGAACCTTGAAAAATTTCTGGTCCCGAAAACATTATCTGTGTATAGGTCGACCCCCTAACTTCAAGGACCAAAAATTGGTACCAAAAACTCGACCTATACACGAGTATATACGGTAGGCACTTTGTCGCAACCAAGGAAAGAGTTAACGGCCTTACAACACAATAGCTGAAATGTACATCTCGACAGGCTGACAATAGTAATGGATACATTGATAACATTTGAGTAAACTGATGACCAATGATGATCACTAATGCGACAAGCGCCTGCTTTTGCTGGAGGGGGGTCACATATTTGAAATATCTAGGGTTCCGGAAGTTAGCACAGTATTCAACTACAAAATAACCTTCCTCTCAAGGCAAATTCCTCAAAATCAAAAATGTAAAATCCCACCCAATGGACAAGTGCGTGCTCGTCACAGTATAAACCAAATCCAATTATTGTGGTATCTCTGGAATTCCCAAATCGGACACCATGCATGCCATGATAATCAAATGGTAAGTATACACATTTCAATGGAAAAAGAGTTGACATCAGAAAAATGGCAGAAGACCTGACAATACTTGTGGAACCTACATGTACTCCCCACTCTCTTTAATATCTACAACTTCCAACATGATATTTACAGAGTGATGTTGTCTAATATGAAAATTGGAGCCATGGTTGTGTCAAAAGCAAGTTGCCATCACATCTAAAGCGAAGAGATAACTGTACCTCATAGACTGGGAAATAAGAGACATTATGGCCGCTGGGAACATAGAATGAAAACACAGAAGAGCCATTTGGCTCTCTTGAGGTGTCTAAGAGAATCGGAATGAGTCTGGCCCTGCCACATGAAGTAGGTAACTTGGAAAACAACTGGTAACCGGTATTTCTTGTGATTTTATCTGGTGGGTGGTTCAGGTCTCTGACTAGCGGTCAGAGGGTCCCGGGTTCGAATCCCACTGGGCGTGAGACTTTGGGCANAGGCCACGCTTTTTTTATTCCTTGTTTCGCGGGCCCGCCGCTAGGTGAAAATAGGAAAATGAAAAAAAAATAAAATTTTATTTTTCGGGATTTTCGCGAGCCCGCCGCTCCAAAAACTCCACAAAATGGAAAAAAAATAAAAATTTATTTTTATTTTTATCCCGCCCGCCGCTCAGGAGGCCGAGATCGAAAATACATTTTTCAAAAATAGGCCTATTTTGTCATGTTTGTATGATTTACCGTCCGATCGATGTCATGATGCGCGGTTTCTGACAATCTGCCAATCTGTACCAACAGCCTCGCGCAGATTTTCACTTTGCTCTACTGATCGTATAGACCTATGTACAGTAGCTGCACAGAAACCCGGCACTGACTTGCTCGAGGCTGTCGTCCAACAATATGGCGTGGTTCATGGTCACTCGTCACCTTGGGCCAAAATTTGACCGTGCCTGCATGCAGGTAAGAGATGATACGATCAGAATCAGCTCCTGTGTCATTCATACCGCCAGTTGAACCTTTATTTTGGAATAAAATTTTATTTTTTTCTTTTCCTCCGCTATTCAAATGCCTTGGAAAACGTTCGAGAAATCAAAAAATAAAATTTTATTTTTATTTTTTTCCCGCCCTCCTCTGATGGAGGTGCTCAAAAAAAGCCCGCGAAACAAGGAATAAAAAAAGCGTGGCCTAAACCCAAACTTTAACTTTTTAAAGGAGCACAGTATTGGATCTCTAATGCGTTATTTGACTGCCGACATAGAGGGAGCCACCTAACGGCAGCAATACGAACTACAAAAATGCATTACAAAATGTACGTAGTAAATCGGGTCAATTCGCCGACAACGTAGTCCCTGGGTTGGAGAGTGGTGCCGGCTGTCGAGAAAAAGTGGCAATACCATGGTCCTTTAACTTTTTTCCACCAGAGAAAACCATGTGTGGCTTATTGTCTCCAACTTTGCCTGCAACATTTTTTTACCAAAGCAGAGTTGTCTTCTAGGCCAAAAAGTAGGCTTTCATCTATTGCACTCAATGGAAACCCACTTTTTACCTAAGATTAGAGAACATTGCAAGAGCTGTGGCAATTTTTTTTTTATTCTACGACACACATGTAGGCATGACAACGTTGTCAGCAACTTTTCTTTGTTCCCTTCCACACAATGAACATCATCCCTGGTAAAAAATAGAACTCTGCCAACCATGGCAACCCCTGACTATGAACATGGACCAACATCCTCCCATAGCAGGGTTTTGGTCTTGATTCTCCAGAGGCTTAGCTAGCTTTTGTGGCCTAGTGGGCAAAATTGATCGAGTCTGGAGGGGCGAAGCTGGAGGGTGGTCTGGGGAGGGGACCTCCCCCAGAAAAAAATTGAAAATTTACATCCTCTCAGATTTATTTTCCCTACATGTGACACCACAATAATAAACTTGGCTTGAAGAGGGGAAATGACGTTTTAGAGGAAACATTGGTTTTTGTCCCTTTTTGCTCTGGGGGGGGGGGGGGCATTTGCCCCTTGTCCTCCCCCTGCTAACTATGCCCCTGTTCTCGCATGTTTCTGGGAATAGCCATAGACGACAGAGGTGAAAGCTGCTGGCATGGATGGGGAGGATTACCAACAATGCAATTACAACTGTTCTGTCCATTTCAGTTCACGTTATGACATCACTCAGCTTCCTGCTTTCAATGAAAATAGTTGGATCAACCACTGTTGAGTCTCAAAATCTGCCAGTGAGATGGCGTGCTGCAGATTGCAGAGACAGGTGATGCCTATGAGCTCAGCTGCATGCCTTTACGTCATTCTGGTCAAACTTGTTCCCAGTATCCTCCTCCCTCATCAGAAGCCCTAACTGCAGAATTTAAGCCCTGGGGAGGAGGTTACATTTTGTGGCCCTAAGGCCAATGTGACAGGGATCAACATCCTATAGGGATGTAAGTCCACATGGCTTTGTTGAAGGTGTTGCTCAGGGTCAGTGACATACATGAAATACTTCACAAAACAAAACTGGCGAGTTGATCTGGCAGCACAAGAGAGCCCGGACTTTGCTTCCAGCGGGACTATGATCCCTGTCACACCCCGACACGCTGGCAAACAATGGCCTAAAAAAGGCATGTTCATATGAAACCTTTGCTCGCCAGCGTGTCCCAATACCGTATACCTCTTTGTAATGATGGCCTAACGCTGCAATCTCGACCACTGAACATACAGGATTTGTTTGGCCAGCATCCGACTCCACCAACGGATCCTGTACAACACGTCAATCCGGCAGCAAATTTTAAACCACTCCCCACGGATGCCGGGAGGACATCAGAAAAACATGGATCACAACTCCATCTGACTGTTAATAGTCATTCAATTGATAGAGCACCAAACACCCCGGAAATGTGTTTCAAACATCCCCATCATTGCAGACAATCCTGCACTTCTCAACATAGCTCACAAAATGCCATAAGCTCACTCAGCCAGCCACTGTACTAGCCAATAACTATTGATTTTTGCTTCATATAGCAGGTTGCATACTCCCTGCTTGAAATATGGGAATGACAGTGCTAGCACGGAACACCAAGAAATTGATGGGATTGGCACAAACATTTGGAGGGTTGAGGTTGCAAGGTGAAGGAGAACATTGACCCCATTTTCTACATGTAAGTTATCCTGAGTCTGGAGGCATTCCAGGCGTGAATCCAGAGGGGGGTTTGGGGTCGTGACCCCCCGCACGCTACCACGAATTGTATTTTTTTCAATAATTTGCGACAATAAGCAAAAAAATGCAAGAATAAAGCTTCTGTTTTGATACTGAGATGCCAGGAAATCACGTCTACGGCTCTCTAGATTTCGAAATCTTCTGGGGGCCCGTCGGCACGAGAATCTTCGGCACCCACCTGCAACGATCGCCCTCGCCGGCCCTGACCCCTCTGCCAAAAATCCTGAATCCGCGCCTGCTTTCTCAAACAAAGATTACTTTAGGCAAGCATTGTCTTCAGTATGCCGCAGACATTGAAGAAATTTGCCAAAAATCAGATTGCTCAACGTCTTTCTTCCTCAAACATGATTTATAAGAGAAAAAATAATTATCCGTAACCTAAAATCCTTTAGATGCAAAACGAAACATTCAATTACAAGAGCACTGTATACATTACAAAAGGGTGCAATGAACATACATGTATGTGACCCGGCACGACAAAATGAGTCGGAATGCGCACATATGACGGAAGACCCAACATGTCCAAGGTGACACCAACGGTTCGCTGATTTCAGGATTGTCTGCCCATTGTGAAATTTGACTTGGTTGATTTCTGTGGTTGCTGTCTGGTTCCACCTTCGGTCTTCTTCTGTGCGACTTCCGACTCATTTTGCTGTGCCGGGTCACATATCTTCAAAGATACCACAGAATAGGCTAATCAGTAATCAAGGGTATACCATCGAGAGACCGACTTGGTTTCACCCCCTGGTAGCAAAACAGATAACTATGACTGCAAACTTCATTGCCCTCAGTCAGAATGATGAGATACCACCTAGACACTCACAGAATAACTTAAGACTCCTCACCCATTCCTACTAGGACTGGTAATACCAGTCCCAGTAGGAATGGGTGAGCTCCTTATTCTGTGATGTCTGGTAGGGTTGATCAATGCTTTAATCTTGAGATCAGTCTACAGAAATTTGTTATGTCCATCCGAATTATCTGTCGAAGCAATCACTTGACACCATGGAGGGACTTGGTCCAACTGAACTCGTCTGGTATTGATTCTTCCACAAATCAACACAGCGAAGCTTTAATTGAACAATGAGTTATGTGGCAATATATTTTGGCTGGCTGCATCAAGAACATTAGTTGTTTGCAGTGCCGAGGGATGGTCAACAATAAGATCAGAGACTGCAAAAACCTTCGTGATGGTCATGATGGCTGAGATGTGTGGGATCATCGCTAAAGTTATGAAGGCAAGGAGCTACATTTTGGTTCCCGAAACTACCGCTAGACAGTGCTGTCAAATGGTAGCTTCGGTAACGGCCGGCCATTTTGTAAATTATTTTGAGAATGAGCCCGGTAATCCCTTCGCTGAGTGAGGCGAGACTTTTTTTATACCTTGGTTAGCGTGCCCGCCGCTCCGTGAATTCCCGAAAAAAAAATAAAAATAAAGTTTTATTTTCTCCTGCTAACGGACAACGACGGACGACGACGGACGACGCCGGACGACGACGGACGCACAACCATTGTATAAGCTCACCACGGTGAGCTAAAAAAAGTCTCGCCTGACCTTGACCTCGGCAAATGTATGCAACTGTCATAACAACATGGAAGCTGTTATGCCAGCGTGTTCTATCAATGCACATCATGTACTTGAATTTAACAGGGTGCAAATGATCACACATCTCTTCTAATCTGTGTCTGTGGCACTGGCAGGCCCCGCCAATGTCGAAAGGATCGACAGTAACTCAAAAATCAAGAAGTCGTAATCATGTGATCCAACGTTACTGGCAGTGACGTACATGTAGCACCACCTGTTTTCTGCCTGCCAAGATGGCCGGCTGTTACCGAAGCTACCATTTGACAGCACTCTCTAGCGGTAGCTTCGGGAACCAAAATGACGGAGCTAGTGAGTTTTGGAAAGGACCTGCATCACCAGTTCTTGAAACTTGTAACATAAGATGTATAGCCGCTTTTACACTACGCAGAATTTTGGCCTGGACAAACCGTGCCGTGCTCGACCCGGGCCAGGCCCGCCTCAGAAAGAGCATTTTACCCCATTTACACTGCACCATGATAACCGCGCCAATATCTGAAGCGCCGGCTCTCCTTTCTGTGGAGGTAGGAAATCTCCGTCATTTTCAATATGGCTGCGCCCATGATCATTCGCGGCAATGACGCATTGAGTTCAAGGCCGATAAATGAGCATGCGCACTTCACTAAAGGCGAGTCATTCAAGTGGGCCGAGCCCAGTAGCGTGTTTACACTGTCATGACTGTGCAGCTTTCCAGCGGAACCGTGCTCGACCCGGGTCGAACCCACCTCCTGTTGGGGGGTTCGGCCCGGATGAAAGTAGCGCCGTGCCGAGCCCAGTTGTGCCGTGCCAACCCATTTACACTATCACCATTTTTGCCGCGCCGTGCTCAACCCGGGTCAAGCACGGTCGAAAACACGTAGTGTAAAAGGGGCCTATGACAGATAGTGTCACTTTCAATGGCACAGTACGTTGTACAATTGACCTACCTTTATCCGCGTACGTCACGCAGAAAGTACGCTTCAGTTCATTGCGTATGGTACAAGCATGTCATGCGTCTCTTCTGCGTGACGTCCGTGCACCATGGGCAAATGACGTTACGTCGTCACTGCGTGCCGTCCATGACGACGCACAACATCTGTGGAAGATACGAGGACAGTACGCGCATGACGCTATGTGGTGCACGGCGTGGAAGGGAGGTCAATTGTGCAACGTACTGTACGTTTCTATCAACATTATCCAGCAGGGAATTAAGATGAACATCAACCATCAACTCTCACTTGCCTCAGAGACCAAACAGTCATTTTTCCTGAATAATGTTGAGATTTTAGAACTGAGCAATGACAGTTACTGGTACCCTTTCATTGCCAATATTGTTCAATGTTTGCAGCATCATGTCAGCCATGCACCAAATCTCCACGAAAGGTAAATGCTGCTGAAGGTGCTAAGAAATGTAAGAAGAATCTGTCAATATTCTGAGGGCCATCAGAATAATATTGGATTACCAACAAGTATATTGCACTTGCTTTCCAAACAGTGGGTATGGTAGTGAATCTTTTGTAGCATCTATTATGTCCACATAGTTTACCCACAGGTTTTGACAGCATCCACTGTCAGCAATGTACGGGGATATGATGTTCTGGCTGTCAATCCATCAACATCCATCTGATTCTCACCAGTCTATCTGGCCTGACGCCCATCTCGCCTGGTTTGAATCCATCACATTTCCCGCTTCTGAGGAGCTCAGAGCCTCAGCCAATCATCGGTGTGCGAAGGCTAATCCATGTGCCACTCAAAATCTGTGTTACAAATGTGTGTGGGAAGAGAAGAGAAAGTGCCAAACGGCGATTTGTTTCACGAGTTGTGATTGGCTCAGAAACGGGGTCAAGTAGTGGGCAGATTCATTTATAATTTATGAGTTAACGCAAAAGACGACATGATTGGGACAAGGCTAAAGAGCAGTCGATGGCTTTGTTTGGACAAGATGTCAACATCTACAAGCAAGACACTTCACAGAATATCAAATGACAGAATGGGTTGGAAAAAAACATGCGACAAGACTTTCGCTGCAGAATTGATGTTTGATGGTCAAAATCGAAGCTGACACTGGTTATGAAAGTAGCAACAACAGGAGCAATATACACCATTCAATTGCCCCATCAGCAAACAGCACAAGCACTCTTGAATTCTATGGCCATCACCAGTGAGTTTTTGTAAGCTGTATATTGACAAACTGACTAACATTATTGACAGCGTGGGTTAGCGATGGTTACTTGATAATGGAAAGGCCGTACAGCCACACAGGCAGACCATATTGGATAAAGCTTGCATTATATACCGAGGGCAGTCACCTCATTCCACACTGGACACAGTTCAGAAGTGAATCTCCAGAGCTTTCAGTTTCAGTCTTGATTTTCAGCCACAGTGCCAAGAGAAAACGTGCTTCTTCCATTGAACTTGAAAATGGATAATTATCAAGAAAATCTGACAAGGCCTGTTGCTTTGTAGGACTGTTTATTAGTCTCTGACATGAAGTGTTTATAAGACCTGGCAGGACACTTATCAGTCAGAGCAAGGACTGTTTATTAGTCCCGACAAGGACAAGTTATTAGTCCCAACAAGGTGTATCTATTAGATCTGGTAAGGACATTTATCAGTTTTACATGTAGCAAGGACTGTTTATTCGTCCTGACAAGGACTGTTTTTTAATCCTGACAAAAGACAGTTTAAGTCCCGACAAGGACTCTTTATCAGTCCCAACAAGGACTGTTTATTACTATTAGTCCTGACAAGGACTGTTTATTAGTCAGAACAAGGACTGTTTGTCAGTCCTTACAGGGACTGCATAATAGTCCTGACAAGGACATCTATTCATTTGTCCTGACAAGGATGTCTGTTTATTAGTTCTGAAACTGTTTATTAGTCCTGACAAGGACTGTTTATTAGTCCCGACAAGGACATCTATTCATTTGTCCTGACAAGGACGTCTGTTTATTAGTTCTGAAACTGTTTATTAGTCCTGACAAGGATTGTTTATTAGTATGACAAGGACTGCTTATTAGTCCCGACAAGGACTGTTTATTAGTCCCGACAAGGACTGTTTATTAGTCCTGACAAGGACTGTCAAGACTTGCTTACATGGCATAAAGGGCTTTTTTAACTGGTCCAGCTCTTGTTATCTGGTGAGTCTACCCTCTGCTCTTCTGGCTAGATCCACTACCAAAAAGACAAGAAAGAATTTAATTAGGACTAGAGCAATGTCGATGGGAAGCCCATCGCATATCTCCCCGCTTTTGACAGGAAGTAATGGTGACATGGTTATTTTTCCTGTGTCTTTCATATATTGACCCTGGCAGTGTTTC
>NMRB01001483.1:11321-41056 GCA_002633025.1 Notospermus geniculatus
ATGAGACTCGGATATGATGCACTACACGAGGTACTCGTTGGGGATAAGGTAAATGCCGGGGTAAATGATAAAGTGTGGCCTGACCCGAAAGACACATGTACAATGGGAGGGATAACTTGTTGCTGGGATTGAACAGGACTTTCATACCCCTTTTTATTATTTTTTCGGGAAGATAACCTTTTGAACCCCTTTTTAAGAATTTTTCGGGAGAAAAGTCATTCAAAGTACCCCTTAAGTGTTTTTCAGGATTTTTTTTCCTGAATAGTGCTGCCGAAAATAACCCCTTTCCCCGAGAAAATTGGAACGAGCATGCGGTATGGTTGACCCCTGGGTGGGGGGTGGGGGGGGGAGCGGGGTTAGCCCTCTCTGTCACATAATGAAGAGCAAGTCTGACCTGGGATGGAGTTTGCAGCCTTCATCAAAAGGTGACAGTTGAGTTACCGAAGTTTCCCTTGATACATGTACCATGACAGCCCAGTTTCCTCTTTGTCCATGCCATGCATGGCCCTTTTTACAATGTCAACTCATTTTACAGTGTCAACTGCATTTTCTCCACACCTGGATTAGAAGAACTTTTCTTCTGCTTCAATTCTCATTTTATTCCTGTTAGATCTAGATATTTGTAGTGAAATTTTCATAATATTAATATTGACAGACATGAATGAGTTGATAATCATTCAATGCAAGTCACATGTTATGTCTATGATCTGAGATGTCTCCAGGTACAGTTCTGTGATATTGATTCTTTGATAAGCTCTCTTCTACGTACCTGGTACAGTACTACTCACTATGCATGTGAATACGCTATACATGTACAAGGATACATTGGACTAGTATTACTCAATACATGAGTGCTTGTAGGACAAATTATCACTGTTTGTGGGGAAAACATTGCAATCAGGGAGTCACTCTCGTGGTTGTGAGGATGGCGCAATCGCAATCAGGTGCGACAATCAGTGCGGTGTCCTGTTTTTTTTTCACTGGATACAATGTACACAACGTATGTGCCAGCTAGAGCTTTTCTATGGTACAGAGGGCAATCTGTGCTTCATGTCCTTGTGGGATTTCTTCAGATGATTCTGGTTTCCTCCTACATAATTACCTGATATCATCCCTGTAATTTGACCTATTTATCCTATCATCACTAAGGAATTGAAAGGGAAGGATAAGTCCTTCAGAATCCGGTGTGACGGTATAATAAAACTAGCAAGACCACGATCATGATGATTACTACCACACCAATTAATTAACTTAAAAAGTGCAGGACTACAATCCTTGAACTTAAGGCCAATTATTACAAGTGGGCACTTGTTTTTTAAGGATTCACTTCCTGCTGCTGCACTATATGAGAATGGAATTGCTGTCAATCTAAGAAGGAACTTCTGACATGTCTGATTCACCTCTACTTACGGGCTCAATGATAATATCAGAATGACCAGTAGGCCTATGGCCCCTGGATCGGCTACATAAAATGTACGTACCCTCTACAAAAGAACCTCACAGTTGCATCTGTCAGAAAATAGTACCCTTGCAGACAATGGCTACTGGGCACAACCATTCCTGCCACACCAAATTGAAAGGGTGGATGAGTTTCTTTTCCATCTATGATTCAATGTGATTGTATTGTATTGACTAAAATACAAATATTTTCAGGTAAAATACCTGGCAGAAATGGTACATGTAGCACCATCCTCCCACAGCAGGGCTTTGGTCTCGTTCCTCTTCATACACTCCACACAAATTTGGTGTGCAAATTGGGCCTCCCAGGCAAGCAGAGGCGGTCAGAAAACCATTGCCCAATCAGAATGCAGCATTTTCAGGGTGTCAATATTAAAATAATTATGACTCATAATAACAATCAAAAATAATAAGAATCTTTCCTATACACAGGAAGAACCTTTGTGATAAAATTCAGTCAATTTTGGAAAGATGTAAGTGATTTGTAAAGGATAAAACTTTAAAATCAAACTGGGTAAAACCACGAAACTTGTACTTCTCCAGTCATCCTTAAAATACAGGGAGTGCAACTGGAGTATGGAACAGCCGCACCAGATTCACTGGATGTTCTATTTCAGCAGGGGTTTGTGTGAGCGGATGAAGAGGAGCGAGGTAAAAACTCCTGCTGTGGGAGGATGATGTAGCACTTTCAGGCGTTGGAGTAAGATAATTGCAGGTGGGTGGAAAACAGCCCCCCTAAGTCAAAAGAAATTGTGCTAGGCGAGCTGTTGACGGTGTCATCCATTTTGAATGACAATAAGAGCAGACCGAACATCATTATATGAAAGCTGCAATATGATTGACTGTGGACGAGCGGTTGACGAGAACTGACCAATCGGCATCCGAGCAATACTGGATTCTGGTTTCTGGAGCTTCCAATGTTGCCAGCAGACGGCGCTTCAGACGTGAGACGAGCTTGGTGAGGCGGATTATTTTTTCAATGTGTTTTCTATTGACAATGATTGAGGCGGGTGGCTTTTAGCACACCTAAATTTCATTTTACACGGGCGATGGCGGGCGCGAACGATCGCTCTCCTGTTACTCCAAGGCCTGCACTTTACCTACATGTTATTGTATGACATTGTTGCCACCAACAAGAATTTAAAAGACTCACACAACGTTCAAGAATTGCACACAAACCCTCCACCAAATTAAACTAGTCAATATCACGAGGCTTCCCAGAGTCAAATATACCCTGACAACCTGCAAACAAGAACAACAAATGCGATGTTTTATAGGTGGTCAAACCTTTCAAAATATTTTGAAACCCAGATCCCTCCACCAATTACCTAACCAGCAACAGGATGCTGAGAACACCACAACAAAAAAGATCACACCTCACAGAAGGCTCACTGAAAGTTTGTAATAAAACTGCACAGGATAGAGCCTGAGAGCCGTTCAAAGTGATTTCAGCATGCATTTTAAAAGAACTCTACAGAGTGGCCATGAAAAAATTGTCCCTCAAACAACATACATGTACATTTTGTAGGCAATAGAAATGCTACATGTATTGTTCGAGGGCCACCCTGTAGAGGTACAATCATGCTACGTCGATGTAGTACATACTCATTCCTCACCCTGACTCCAAATGTCACCATCTACTCTACAAGCAGCATTCCAGTGAGGTAACTCTGGGACACAAGGTGTCGATGGTAGTCTGGTATTTGCATGGTGACAAAATAATGAATGATACTTGCATTGACAAAACCAAGTACCTTCTGCTAGAAAGGTGTTTCAGAAAAAAGCATTGCCTTAAATCAATAGAGGAACAACAGCACCACCACTGAAAGGGATAACGTTTCCTGAAATACCCCGTTTTTGCCAAAATATTGAAAAAAATCTCTCCACATACAGTACAGAGCACAACTGACCTTTACCTTTATCCGCCGCGTACATGTACCTTCCGCATGTATGTCATGCAGAAAGCAGTGCTTCACGTATAACGGGCGAAATCACGGTCACGCCCCTGCGCGCGCCCGCAAAACTGCACCTAGGAGCTCGACTGACTGCGCTCCTCAGCATCCTTGAAGTAACTGACCATCAAATTTCATGAGTGTGAACAGCTCTCCTCTAGCCTTTGAGGAGCTCAACTGATTGAGCTCACTGCAGATTTCATACGTGAAGCACTGCTTTCAGACATGTCAGAAAGTATGTTTCAATCCATTGCGTTGGTATGGGTACATCGCGTCTCTTCGGAAAGTTCCGCGTGACATCCGTGCACCACAGGGGAATGTCGTTACGTCTTACTGCGTACCTTCCACGGCGCTGCGTGACTGACATCCACGGAAGATACGAGGATGGTATGTGTACGTGCATGTGGTACATGGGGCGGAAGGTAGGTCAGTTGTGCAGAGTACTGTAGACAGAGTGGTTGAGACCTCCATGCCAATGACAGACTTCATGCACACTCTATCAAAGGTGACTCCTAGCAAAGTGACATTCAAACAATGCGTGACTGAAAGTGACCACAATACCAACTTATGTAATATTTACCTCCGCCTCCTTCCCAGTTTGAAGGAACTGAAGTTTAGAAATATGAAAACATGACATTACATAAACTGAATTACCGGTACTTTTTCCACAGTTACTGTGGACGTCAACTGTCCGGTTACACTACATAGAGATGTTGTTGCTAAGCAGCAGTATTTTTCATGACGGCACATCAGTCCTTCAAAATGCTCCCCCCTTGCTACTGGGGTACATGTACATGTAAGCACCTTTTTTTTTCATACATTGTACATGTACGCCACCAATAGTCTAGTATGGCGGCATTGGAAATTCTGACACTGGCAAATTGAAATCAATTCTATTGAATTCAATAATTATTCTTGAACATTAATTGTTTCAATTTTCCAATATCACAATCCAGCATGATGCCAATATGACAAGTTCATCTCCCGAGACACAAAAAAAGAAACACAGCAATTGTGTACATGTATTAAGTCAATATAGTGATGCCGACGCCTCATCCCATCAGTGAATAATACCAGGTCAGATTTTTGACATTCTACATGTACAGGGTGTCCGAAAAGGTCGGCCTTGATAGGCCTTAAAATCCAGCAGGTCCTACATGTACATGTAGGTTTATAAACTGAATTGAACATCACTCAACCTGATCCTCAGAAAATATGGAGCCCCAGGAGGGACACTTTTCTGTGCCACCCTGTAGAAAGCATGGATAATTTCAAATTTCTCCAGCGTTTGTCAATATGCAGAGCTGAAAAAATGATTACTGAACTCTGCACTGGCTCTACGACCACAGTTTCGCAAAATAATTTATTTTGATTTCCAACTATGATTATTCTATTATCTGTGTGACAATGTAATAAGATCAATGACATCTATGTAATTGACAACAATCATATGCCACTTGGCATTATGTGTGCCATATTGTTCAATCACAGTATAATGTTATATAGATAGTACCACCATGTGGTAATTTAGCAATTTAGTCATTTTACAACTGATGATAGAGCAATAGTTCGTGCAGGCATGTCAAAATAACAGAAACAATATCACGACTGGGATTCATGTCAAATTTTACATCTTGTACATGATATTTATTGTGTTCTAACACCAGTATGATTTTAGATAGAATGGAACGATGGACAATACATGTAGTTCTAAGTCATGACCTGGCCTGCACAAGGTTTTCTCAACGATTGACTTTCCAACAAATTCACGACATTGCTGTTCATTCATGTCAGTCATCCACAGCTCAAATATTGGAACTGACCAGAACTAAAAAACCGCAGGTTGGATAAGTTAGCAAAGACATTATAAGCCCCAACCATAATTTTGGTAAAATTAAACCACATTACATGAGTAATATGTTTTCTGACAGTGATATACATGTACAATGTATGTGTACATGTATGCGTTGCTGATGACTAAGTCTTAGTCTTCAATCGCCATGACTTCATATTGGGGAATAAGTGCGTGGAGACATAAACACAGACTGTATTGAATCTTACAGTGTTGTTAGTTAGCCTGCCAATGGTTGACAACATCAGACCAGACATGATTGATTTTTGATGTTCCAGTGTGCTAGAGTTGGTGGAATTCAATGGAAACCTTGCAAGGAGCATTGAGGAAGTCCTGTCAATACAATATCTTCCACATGTAGTTCTATGTTTTATCTTTATGATTGTAGGGGTCTAATGGATGGTACAACTGCAAGAATACTCTGACATGTCTAAATACAAACACAGTTTGCTTGCAAATTATGATTCAATTTTAATATAATCCTTTGCCTTCTCCACAGAGTTAAATCTGTATTTTCTGCTCAAGACAAACATGACAAAGATGTGACTTTTTATGTAGGCTTATCGATCAAATCTCTTGCCCTGTGGAATAGGGCAATTACCTCCAGCAAGCCTATAGAGTGTTTACACATGACGTCACAGCGGCCATGTTGGAGGCATACAACAAAAGAACAGACTTCCAAAACAATCGAAGTTAATCGCCGTAGACCGTGACTGGCGACAAATTCTTTTGTTCATACCTCCAACATGGCCACCGGTGCAAACACTCTATAGCTGTACTTGCACTACAAAGAGAAGTCCGGGTTTTTTCAGGTCCGAACTCATTTGAAGTCCGGGTTTCTCCATCAGAGCACTTACACTACAAATCCAATTTAGTACGAAATCCAGCGATCACAGGTGAATTCGGAGGTCACATCCGCGGGTCACTCAATATAATAACACATGTAATTATTGCAACGCCATCTGTCACCGGGTCTGGAACTAAGATAATTGCACTTGCACCTGAAGTAGAAGCCCGGGTCAAGTCTGGACTTGATCTACATGTAGACCCACTCATGTCATCCAGGCTTAGAAGGTCCGGACTTTGTAGACACGGGCTTCATTACGGCCGGCCTTTTTGTAGTGTAAGCAGGGGAAGTCGGACTTCGTTTGTGGCGTTTTAAAAGTATGGATATTTATTCGTCAGCAGGGTCTTTAAAAACAATCCATCATTTCGATTTCCGCTGTTTATCTGCTGAAACGAACCTACCATACCATTCACGCTAAAGGGCCTATTGAGAATCAATGACAATATTTACAAACATTCCCACAATTGTATGAAAAGATTGAGAGTGTCGCCTAAATGGAGAAGTGTGGCAGACATAATACATGTACCTCATGATACTTCACCTTCAACACAATAAAAGTGCACCTGACTGTGACATGAAATTCATATTTTGGTTCAACATTGACACATTCCACATTGTGAGTTCAATAGTCATTTAGGAGGTGACAGATCGTCAATGAGATATTTTTGAGCGGTGAGGAGGAACAGAAATACAAAATTTGGCAACTAACACATTTTCAGATAGTGATCCTACTGCATAGTTTCATTTAGAACACTCTGCCCAATAACTAATCGGGTAAAGTGGTACAATTCTATCCCCGGTACAATAATTCTAGCTCCTGAGTGTAAAAAACGCCAGCTTACATGGTGATACTCAGGGGCTAAAATTGTACGACTTTACCCTATGTACAAGACCCCAAAGAAGCTGACACTACAGTATCATACCATCCTTCTTTTTGTTTTGTCACAGCAATGGGTCACCTGCCGATTTTCACAGTGTTCCATGTGTACGATTCCCCCAAGGAGTTCAGTTACCATGCTTACCACCGAGCTAGTATCAAGTTGCTTATTCTGAACTTGGAATTGGAGGTACATGTCTAGGCATACCAATGTACGATACAGCCACATGTCCTAGAGGGGCCAGGATTCCCCAGAAGTGGCTGGCAAGTGTTTACCAGTAATGGTTTTTTCATGTTTTCCACAAATGAGCCTTTTAGTCCTACAACGAGGCCCTCTATTTTCGCCTCCCCTCATTGTACATGTACAGCATAGACTGCGGTGAGGATTTGCTCACTGCATTTGGGAGGCAACAGGCCTTCCACTCAACTTAGCCTACTCACCTTGTGAGCCATTCAGTCTTGCTTTTTTAACTGAAAATAGAAGAAAAAATTCCATGTGTGAATTGAGATTCATGATATTTGATGCAACAATTTAATGGATGTTGAAGTGTCAAAATTATGTAGCCACGGAATAAATTTCTCAGACTGATTTTTTTTCTGGTTTGTTTGCATTGGAAACGAGATAGAATCACAATACCTGTAACAGGTGATTTCCTAGAAGGTTGCCAGGAAACTGCAGAGGGGCCAATTATCATTTAGAAACCCTAATTTTCTATGGGAGGACACACCATTTGACTTCACCCCAAAATGAATTTCTCGTTTCAATTTCATAATTGTCCAGTTAGTATGCCAGAATTAATTGGTCCATGGGGATGCCCTGCCCTCCCTTCGTCATTCTCATATGCTTTTTTCCAGCCCCCAGTCCAAGTCTCGCCAGCAGGGGTACAACTTACATCAGCTACATTTGGCATGTGCCTGGGCTTACTCGCCAGCCTATATTTTGCACTCGGAGTGAAAATTTTATTTGAAATCTCTTCCCTGCATGCCGGTGTCATGCCTGAGAATACCTCCCATGGCATGGCCATACAAATGTATGCATGACAGAGTGCAAGATTTTTTGTTTGGCGGACACTCAATCAAAAACAGGGAGATAGGTTTATCAGTGCCTCCCCCATTGTCAAGTCGTTCTTTGCTTATTCCATCAATCTTTTTCTGTTGGGAGGCACTGGCAAATGGAGTGCAATCAAAAATATTACACTGGTGCCTGACTATGCTGCACATCAAAAAGTGAAAATGAGAAATTTGTGGCCTCCAGGCATCTGATTCTATCTCTGTTGCAAACTGGGCGTCAAAAGTAGCTGCATCTGCAGAATCTCATAACTGAGCTGTATCATGGAAGCAGAATGAGAATTATGACAGTTGAGAGTACATGCAGAAACATAGCGCCCGCTGTACATACGACATACAATACATTGTATATCACAACCACTGACTCACTGCACCACGCCACGGTGATCTGTCAAACGCACAGGAGACGCGCAAAGAAAAACACTGTTACCTACCGCAAACGCAAAGCAAAGACATAATTTCCTAGATTATTGTATCCAAATTTACTCTGCACACATCACATTCTAGTAATCCGCGCTATAATCGCTTATAAACGGGAGTAAAAGACGATGAGATATCCAGTTGTCAACTGAGCAGAGAGCAAGTAGACGCCATTTTGCACACCATTTACGGTATGACGTCAGGCCATCACCGAGTTGACCTAATTAATTATTAATCCCAAATGAATGTGTGCCGAAAATAGCTATCCTACATGGGGAAATCCCCTTCTGCTGAGAATGTTGTGTGTCGCGTTTATCTTTTACTGATTACAACATTTTAATTTACCAGTAATTAAGCTAATTAGTGGAAAGTTTAGGCCAATCTAGGCATTCGCAAGCGAAACAATGAAAAAAAGGAACGCATTTGTTCCGCATTTTTGTTACTTTAGTATCTTTTCTCCCCAGAAATTTCNACTTTACACAGCTATGGCCATCAGTTGATGGCACCCTGGAGGAATCCAGTCCCATATTACATGTATAATCCCAGGACGAATCCCATATTTGCTGCATGACCTATTGACTCTGTTTTGAAGAACGACTTTTCGGCGGCATGCTTGCCTTCGATTGGCCCCCCACCCCCGCTACAGTATAACTTGACACTGGACGTGACACCTCGAATATTCGAGTGTTTACCATCCTACAAAGACGAACATTTAGCAGACGATCCATCACTTTGCTGCGATATCGATTTTATCTGATTTTTCCTCTCAACGTTCTATCAATGAGTCGGGATGCTAATCCCGGTATAGAAAAGACCATCACATTGACGTCATCACACTCTGTTTTGTCAACTTAGTGCTTTGCGTTTTATAGGCCTCGCAAAACAAAATCACACAGAGAGAAAATCGTTTGGAAGTTCTAAGTCCGTCCCAGGCGGGGATCAAAAGGAGGGTTTCGGGGGTCGTGACCCCCCTTTTCCACCCCCTTTTTTGTTTTCTTAGTTTGCGATAATAAGCAAAAAAACGTAACACTACATGTATTTTCTGTTTTGATACTGAGATGCGAGGAAATCGCGTATACGGCCTAGATTTCAAAATTTTCTGGGGAGGCCCCCAGACTCCCCGTCGGCGCCCGCCTGCAACGACCGCCTTCGGCGGTTCTTACTCCCCTCTGCCGAAAATCCTGCATGGGTCCGCGCCTGCGTCCGTTTTGGATTGAACTGAGTCCTATTGTTGACCGTAGTGCTGCTGGGGTTCAAATAAGATCTGATGATCCGGGTGTGAGCCAAGGAACAAACAAGTATGACTGACTTTTAAAAGGAGAGCATCCATCAATGCCCGGTGTAACATCTGCCAATGTTCCCCGTTTTCAGTGTTTCCGTCTTTGCATCGGGGACGTAGTGACAATAGACAGGTGAAATCGGGGGAACATTCACTAACAGAAAAGGTGACAAATGTTACACCGGCATCTCTGAACTAATCAGAAGTTCTTAATGCTCGCGCACCCCGCCGTCCCTCCGTGGGCATACTGCATTGTGCGGTGACGAAGGGAGCGAGCGGTATAACCTCGCGCAGCGGCCCGACTCCGACTTCAACTACGAGAATGAATCGCAGTCCGCTATGGACATCCTTGACAAAAACGATTTGATAGAAGTTTTCAATTCGCCAAACACCATAAATTGAAGGCAGAAATATTTGGCCTTATAAATCGGAAGTGCGGATAAATAATGAATATTGAAGTCGTAATCCTAGTCGTTACGACTTGAAACACGACTATAATATTTGCGATTTACGTGCACTTCCGATTACGAGTCAAAATTATTCTGCCACAAAGTTATGGCATTTTACGAAATCTATCAAGGATGTCTACAGCGGACTGCAATTCATTGTGGTAGTTGAAGCCGGAGTCGGAGTCGGAAAGCTGCGCATATACATGTATTCTCAGGATGACGGCCGCAGGACTATGGCGCACTGGCGAGGGATAGCATCGAAACTCCAACATTCCTGGCCGCTTTGTCGTTATAAAGACTGACATTAAGGAATAAAAAGACATTCTTTTCTGTCCTCAGCAGACGTGAACGTGGCATCATCCCTGCACTACGGTGGCCCATAAGGGACATTTATTTTTCATTTTACAGTTCATTCCACGGAACCAAGTTTATTCCACGGAGAAAAGTATGAAAAAAAATAAAAATATAAAATGAAAAACAAATATCCCTTATGGGCCACCGTAAGTGGACAGTATGGTGAATTCCTCCGTATTTTTTTCTAATCCTCTTATTATTTTGTTTCTGTCTGGATTGTAAACACCATTTTACCGATGCATTTTCGTGTTTGGCAAATAAATTTCATTTCATATCATTGGGAAAATACGCCACGCACCCAATGCCGCACCTTTCTGGTTACATATAATCAACATATACAGAAGAAAAAAAACTCTGAGATACTTTCCTATAACGGTCAGCCGCCATCCCTTTGTTTAATCCTGGTGTCATACACCCGGATCTTCAGACCGTTGCCTTTATTTCCCTCCCTATTTTTGGCTCAGGCACGTCATTAAATTAATAGCCGGTCTATCTTGTTGAACGGTTTGATGACACTGGCAGAGCTTACTCATTGACCGGCGAAAGTGTGCCTTCCTAGAGATCCTGCCGTGATCGATACGGCGGTCTCATCCCAGTGACGGCGCTGACACCTACAGAAAGGTAATCGAACTGCGATGTCGGCAAAGCAACAGGCGGCGACTTGGTACACCGCTGTTGGTCATAAAGTCCGGCAACATCTACGACCCAATGGAATGCGGAAGTTAGGAAATTGATAGTTGGATTTTCTACGGACCTTTAATCACACACGGCTCTTGAATAACCGTTGCACAGCGCGAACAATAGGGGAACGACCACAAATGGTCGACAGGCATGATTAAAAACCGCAAAGCTCTGCCACATTCCATTGGGTCGTAGTTAGATGTTGCCGGACTTTAGAGTGACTCAGATATCATCAAAATCCGAAAATATTAGTGCTATTTCTCCCAAACTAACCGCAAAAAAATCCAAATCAAATTGTTATTTATGCGCTGATATTCGTTTAGGATATCTGCCATTCCCTCATGGATGTTTTGTTTTTTATACGTTTTGCCAGTAGAACATGTGTAATGTTGTTATTCGCCTTATTCACATTAATTGAACCGCGACTATGACATTTTTCCAGGAATGGTAACTATACACCAATCATTAATGAACAACCAGGGTGCGTTACTAATGAGTGTGTCACCATAGAATGTCTCCATACGGCCTGGGTATATTGATCCTTATGCCAATCACTTTTTTCAGCATGCTCTCATGTAATATCATGCGCTGTACATATATGGGGTCAAAGACTAGTAAATGAAAGACTAGTAAATGAAATAAAGACTAGTAAATGCTTTTACTTGAATTTTGCAATACAAATGCACTGAAGGGAATAAGAAATTAAAGTGGAGAATAAGAAGTGGGAAATTTTGGTATTTTGCGCGCCGAATTTTCCAATTTCTCAAAATGGGATAGAATTTTTTCCCATTTTGAAAAATTTTCTTAAAATGACATGACATTTTGTCTGATTATTCTGGCGATATTTCTCAAAATGGGAAAAAATCTACCCCAATTTGAGAAACTGAAGAATTCGCTTAAAAAGGCCATAATTTCATTTCTTACTCCCTTAAAGGGCCTCTAGAGGCAACTCGCTATTAGGCTACTAACAGTATTTCTACTATGTAACAGGTGGCGCTAGCAACCATGAACTCATGAATTGTGAATCAAATGTTGACATTGATGAAATTTTACTTCAAAAATGATGCCCAAGTTGGATCCTCATGCCACCAATTCTGTGTTAGTAATCATAGCAATATGCACTAAAAAGCTGCCTCTAGAGGCCCTTTAATACTGGGCAATGCTGTACACATCTGAAGTAAAAGCATTTGCTAGTATTTATTCATATGACCAATAGTATGATCAGAAATATGTAATCTGCCTACTCTTAAAGGGGCACGGGTATGCGATCTCTTATCGGTATTTTGACTGCCGACGTAGAGGAAGCCACCTAGCGGCAGCAATACGAACTACAGAAAAACATTACAAAATGTACGTGTAGTACATCGGGTCCATCTGCCGACAACGTAGTTAGTCCCTGGGGTGGTTGGAGAGTGGCACCCACGGCGATGGTGGCGCCGGCTGTCGAGAAAAATACTTATCTCCGCGAGGAGTAAACTTATCTCCGCGTGGAGTAAACTTTTCACCAAGTGGAGAAACGTTTACTCCACGCGAATAAAAGTTTATTCCACGGAATAAAGTTATTTCCGCGGAGAAAAGTTTACTCCACGTGGAGATAAGTTTACTCCACGGAATGAAGCTATTTCCGCGGACGAAGTTTACTCCACGCGGAGAAAGATTTACTCCACGGAATAAAGTTTATACATGTATAAAAATTAAATAAAAATATAAAATGAAAAATAAATGTCCCTTATCGGCCACCGTAGGAAACGACCTTAATCTCTTCCCGGACTGTAGGAATATCCTCCATGGGGACGGAGCCCTTTTTTGAAGCTGAGGAAGATGATGACTACATCCGCTCCAAAACCACTTGAAGCCAGCAGCATGAATTGATTTCCCTTACCTTCAACTTTAGTACTCAACCTATTAGCAGATGGCAGCACCGTACGGTCAGTGTTTCACTATGAAATGTGTGATGGCCAGAGTGCGCCTGGGTGGGGTCAACTGTACCAGTCCTTCAACAAATTTCGTCCAGCATTGCCAATTGCATGATCTGACAGCAGTCAGGCGGTGTTACAAAAATGCGGGTTCACTTTGTTCAAATCCAAGGTTGTACATGTATGGGCGGTTATAAGTGCAAAAGTAAGTGTATGTGTATGGGCGGTTATAAGTGCAAAAGTAAGTGTGTATGGGCGCTTACATAAGTGTATGTGTATGGGCGGTTATAAGTGTATGGGCGGTTATAATCGCCCATACAGGTAGGAGCGACACCAAAGTGACGTATAAAAATGCCATTAAATAGCGGGCCCAGTTGAATCAAGAATATTTCCAGGAGGTGATTGAACTTAGAATTTATTTCTCTGGCTTGGTGAAAAAAAGAGAAATTGGGCAGAGACGGGTATCGAACTGGCAGCGTTTGTGTAGGACAAGTAGCAGCGTCGGATCCAGGGGGCGTGGGGGGGCGTACGCCCCCTATTTTTGGCAGAGCAATGCTTTTTTGCAAGGAAAATTTAATCTGATCAAAATGTGAATATTTTGCTCTTAGATGCCTTGAAAATGCATCTTAAAGCACCTAAATTGTCAAATTTTTCTGGGGGAGACCTCCCGTTTGGGCTTCGCGCTCGCACTGCTCACCACCTCCGTCGAGCTATACGCCCCCTTCCGTCAACCCTGGATCCGACCCTGAGCAGCGTACCGCCGACTTTCGATCAGGGTTTGGTGGAATCGGGTTGTTGGAGGAAGTGAATGGTGTGGGGCCATGAAGCCGAGTGCCACCCCTGAAGTCAAATGGACACTCACTCGCGAAAATTCTAGGCAATATTGCGGGTAAAGGAATTACGTAGAATTCACCCGGGGATGTCCTACACTCTGTTGCTCGACAAAAGATAGTGCAGGAAATAAATAAAATTTTATACATCACAATATGAAGGAAATAAATAAAATTTTATAAAGTAACATCACTATATATGACAGATGACTAAATAATTTCACGGCCAAGCTTTAGGCCAAAATGGTGGAAACCAGAACGGATTCCAAATGTTTCATTCAGTTTGATATGGCTTTCCTATCTTTTAGTATTAGAGCCAGCGGACGTACATGTACCGATGACGAATTCGATGTATCTGTTTTCCCCACGGACAAGAGTGTTGGATTGAATGATTCGAACGCATCCGCGTTCGTAACATGGTTGCATGTTGTCGTATTAAGCACAATTGAATTATTCGGGGTATGTCCCAGTCTAATGAAAAAATCCCTTGAGGTCAGAAGACGCGACTGGAATGTTGACAAAATAAATGTAGCGGAATGCGAAATTACGAGCGTTCTCGATGTTTCTAAACGGATATCTAACCGGACTTTTCATGTTCTGTCGTATACCGAACACTGTAGGTGGTGAACCCGGTGTAACGTTTTTCAGTGTGACCATTTTTCTGTGTGACTTCCATTGTTTGGAACACACTGGGAAACAGACTCACTATTTCTCTGTGTGTCGCTCATTGTCAAGTCGCGCCTTATATTAAGTCACATTGGCACAAGGCCAGTCTGAGAAACGTACATTTGTATTAAACACAAGTGTAACGTTTTTCAGTGTGGCCGTTTTTCTGTGTGTGATTTCCATTGTTGGGACCACACTGGGAAACGGACTCGCTGTTTCTCTGTGTGTCGCCCATTGTCAAGTCGCGGCTTCAATCTATTGAAATGTCACACTGGCAGACGGGCCTCACTGAAAAACGTTACACTTTTCGGACAAGTGTTAGACCTGCCAGTGTTTCTGTATGTCAGTGTGTCCCCTTATTGTTTGTTAACGCTGGCAGACAGATCGACACGTTTCTCTGCGTGTCCCCTGTTGTCAAGTCGCCGCTTATTCCGTCAGACAATCACAGATTTGGAACACTGAAATACGTTACACCGGAATGGGTTTATATCTGTATAAATAATAGTGAACGTTAGATTTGGAACACTGAAATACGTCACATAAACCAGAAAGGGTTTACTGAGTTAACGTTTTTAGCCTGTATAATGTGGCCTGACCATTCACACGGTGTCTTCATGACCATGAGCTCCAACTTCTTTTCGGGTATCATGTGGTAATTTTGTCAGTCACTCGCAACAAATTTCCCCAGTGGTGCATGTTCAACTTTTTTCCAAAAAATTCCAGCATTCAGTTCACGACATTCACGCATGGTGGCTTCGAGGTCGCCCCAGCAGACGATATGGAAATAAAACGACTTTTGTATGGCGAATATGCCGGAAAGGACGGAGAAATGATTTATTTGGGAGGCAATCGAAGGAATTCTGAATAGTCACAGCACTATATAACTGCTCAGCCAACACGCAATGAGAGCGACACGACAAGATTTATTTCGACTCGAGCGAGTTTGCAGACAGAGCAGACATGTTCGGAAAATGGTGTGAACGCGATGGGGAGAGACTGCCTGAAATAGTTAAAGGGCTTATTGACTTTGGGGGGGGAGGGGTAATGAGGTACTCGTGTGCAAAGGTCTCTGATTGCATACCGTATTCTTCAAGGCAAAAGCGGCCCATACAAGTGCACTATTATTGCACAATATGGGGCCCAAAATGGGGGGGGGATCATGTGCTTCTGGCATGATAAATAGAAGAAAGATTGGCAACGATATTGCCCAATTTGATCCTCATATTGTGCAATAATATTGCGCGTTTATCAGTTCGTTCATACATGTACTTGTCCGGATTTGCGGTACAATTTTCGGATGCGCCGGCGAATCGGGCGCATCCGATGCATCCAACTGGCCCGTTGCAATGGCGGCAACGTGGCGGAAAACAATAGAAGCACATGTAACATTTTTACAGCCCAAGCGGGAACACGCTTCGAAAAAAATGCTTCTACATCCCCGTTGAGTTGAATTTCGCAGCATTTTGACCCATGGACTCTTCCCATGACACGTCAACACCTCCTTCGTCAATGGTCAAATCAAATTGGATCATGTACCACTGGTATTCACACGTAAAGGTATACCGATGACACTCCTTTAATGGCGTAGTATCAGTTTATCATGCAAGAACATAACAAGATTTTTCTGCCGGTTTTATATCATACATTGTCATCAGGAAATTGGTCCAGTCTTTGAAGGGGGCTTCGGAGATGTTGATTTTTATTGCTATGTCAACATGTTTGTCTCACAAACAAAGGAGATAAAACAAAGAAGGAAAGCATTCTTTCATTAGTTAATAGCAACGTTATAAGCGTTTTCTCTGATATATCGAGAAAATAGGAGAAATCTTGAACACAGGATGCAATATTGATGTGAAAAAACAACGGGATACCATACAATGTATATAAACGTAGGAATTTTTCGAAGAATATATTCCATTTGTGGTCGTAGAGAGAAAGTTTGTTTACAGTCGTGTTGTCGAGACGTTAGTGGCAAATGCAACCTTGGCATGCTGCAAATGTCAAACTAAAACCTGGCGGCGACAGGGTTAACAAGGTGACTTAAAGGGTGGCACTCGGCTTCATGGCCCCACGCCATTCACTTCGTCCAACAACCACATGCCACCAAATCCTGATCGAAATAATTTACTCCTTCACTCTTAGCCAAAAAGGTTCTTTAGGGGTTCTTTGTACTTCACCAGAGGAACCCCAAGGTTCTATATGCATGTAGAACATTCTGTAAAGAACCCGAAAAACGTTTCCATATACATGTAGAACCTTTCTGTCGCCAAAGAACCCATAAAGGTTCCAGATACATGTAGAACCCTTTTTTGAGGGAAAAGTTCTATCCGGAACCTCTAGGGGTTCTTAAACAACCCAATGGTTCTTAAATCAGAGGCTTCTTCTGGTGAGGCACCAAAGAACCTTTTCGGCTAAGGGTGTTGGAGGAAACATGACAGCACTTACGCGGGTTGCAGCTAGATCAAGAGTGTAGAACCGAGGGATTCGTCCATAACTCCAAAAATTCTACATGCCACCAAAAATTTATATGCTACTCATTACTAGAATTGATGAAACATCGATACATCGTCTTTAGAACTATAGAAGTGATATTCATGTCATAGTGTACATATACGTACGTATACATACACATGTATTTATAAATACATGTGCGGTTACGATTGCAGTAACACTTTCCACCATCTGCGTAAGCATTGAGCGAATCTCGTCGTTTCTTCATCACTCTAACTCACTTAGGCCAATACAAACCGTCAGTTGGTATCTTTCTAAGGGGCGGCAATCGATAAACAGTTTTAATTCCATCAGCGTCGTGGGACAATCCTAGCTAGCAGCTTCAAACGCTTGACTTGCCATGGCGTTCTCAGACATTCGAATGTCCATCACCACTTGTCTCATTACAGGAACTCGGTCAGAGCCATCTTGACTACCAAGGATTGTGACATCGCTACGCCCTCCGACTACGTAATTTTATGACGTAGCCATGCACGTGGGGTTCCATGCAGGAGGGGTGAGACCAGAACCATGCAATACACTGAAAAACTCTGCTTCATCAAGATGACGAACTTAGGTTCGTTTTCCATTATCACCAAACTGAGTGCTAAATTCGTCAAAATGACAAGTCCACGTTCGTCATTTTGACGAACACTTGACCATCATAAACAAGGGTTTGTCGAGACGACAAGTCCACGTTCGTCATTTTGATGAAACCTTGTTTATGTTCGTCAAGCGTTCGTCAAAATGATGAACGTGGACTTGTCATTTTGATGAATTTAGATACTCAGTTTGGTGATATGGAAAATGAACCTAAGTCATTTTGACGAGGTAGGAGCTGTCCGTCAGTTGACCAATAGGTGTCACTACGGCCCAATTCAATTCAATTCAATTCGGAATCATTCATGCTTGAATGAGCACCAATCAGGAGAGTCCGCTAGGACTTTGCTGCCATCTTTTGGCAATAAGCGCGGCTGACTGCTCATATTGCCCAAAAATAGAATTGTTCGGTAAGCGTTTAGACAGGTGTGAAAGGAAAGAGTATCCCCAGGTAAAACGCTCCTGGGAAAAAAGATGCTATTGTTACATTCTAATCTCTGGTGATTGGTTACTAAAGCCGTGCACCTCAATCCGTCATGAGAGAATAGAAGCGGACACTTTTAATGGCGGACGATCTTTACCGCTACACCGGAAACTGCGGGAGGGGAGAAATGAACCGTTCATGTAAATGGAAATTATGGAAAACACGTTTTTCGGTGACGTCTGAGGGGAGGGATTTGTCCTCTGTCTCCCTATGGTAGCTACGGCCGTGGACAGGGACCTGAAGTCAATATACTATTTTCGTTTTCGTTTGGGGGTGAATCTTGAACCTCGCAAATCGCAGTTTTGAATTCTTCTTATAATCTATCAGATAGGCCCTATCCAACACAGAGCACTAAAAAACGACACACAAAATGATAGTAAACATAAAGTCGTCTCCGAATTTCGCAAATTTTCGACCCCCAACCGGCGTCTTCTTCAGGCACTTTGTAGTTAAAAAAAAGTGCCTGAGGAAGCCCCCCGATTGGGGTCGAAAATTTGCCCAATTCGGAGACGACTTGATGTTTACTATCTTCTTATAATCAACATTGTGTAGAAACGATTTTCCAGGAAGACCAACTTCTCCTCAGCTACAGCTTTATTCTTCCGGAGTGGTAACGATTTCGTCATTCATCATAATATGCTGTGAAATTTAATAGAATCACCATGTCTTAGCAACCCACAGTGCTGATATTGCAGGCGTTGATCACAACATCATCAGTTGATTCCAGGATATTCGTTCAACGCTTCGTTACGATTATAAAACGTTACTTGCGGTAGAAATTCGATCTGTAATAGTGTTAATGACATGGCATCAGCATTGTAGCTCAATAGCATCCTGCACATGTTGTGGTCACACAGGCGATCTGATCCCAACAGCAGTCAGTTTGATGACTGCTTATTAGGCCTCCAGGCATGTGGAGGTTATCCGTTCAAGAGGCATAAGCCTTTTTTTGAAATAAATGAAAATGTATGATAAATTTGCAGCAGGGAATGTAAAACGGCTACATGTACATGTATTCGGCCTAATGGCGGAAAACGAAATTCCTCCCACAATGGCAGCCATCTTGGATTCCAATATAGCCGCCATCTTGAATGTCAATATGGCTGCTATATTGGATTCCAATATGGCCGTCTTTATGGAACGTTTTCCCATAAGCTCGAATTCTAAGAGACATAAAACCTTATAAGCCTACCCACTTTTTCGGGGACGCGGCCGAAGCGAATGGTGCCACTGATGGAGGGCCAGTTTCCGAACAACATCGAGAGCAAGGGACAGGTTCGTCGCATCGTGAATCAAATAATGGTATCAAGGGAATGCGAGGGGTCACATTCGCTGATTCTTACCATGAAATACAATATGACGGGAGTAATATTGTAAAATTCATGGTGGAACAACTGCGTGCTGCACCTCTTTTTAACCGACATGCGATGCCAGATAGGACCAAAGAGAATTTCACTTCAACCAATGAATTTGGCCATGATCGCTACAAAAAAATGGATGAGATCAAACAGCTAAAGCGTTGTGGATAATAAATTCGATAAACATGTTTATAAACAATAAGTAGCATTATGGATATCGACAAGTTCATATTTTTTTTCTGAAATCCAAAAATAAACGGCTGATATAAAAATGGCAGGAAATTCGAGAACTTAATCAGCGGATATGTGCAGACTGCAAGACTAATCGAGGCCAACACATCAATGCTGATCAGCTGAGCGTACGACTGCGGTTCTGATACCCAGGGGCACCATGTCGGAAGACAGGTGATATCGGCTCCACCCAAGAGAGGGAAGGGCACGAGGAAAGCTGTGTGGTACTGTCTATATTATATCTTAGCCATAATCCTCTTCCGGCAATGAGATGAACAATATTGGAGACGAAAATACAAGTAGAGACGAAAACATTATACCAGCGGCAGCTATCAACCAATGAGAAAATCCCTTACAAAAATGTGCCACGTGTAAATGACATTACCACGTGGTAATGTCATTTACACGTGGCACATTTTTGTATAAGGGTGAGGTTTCGCAAATCCGACGAAACACGAAGTACGAGATATGAAATCCAACTTCATTTCCAGGACCTGATGTATTTCTGGAGATGGTTTTGGTACCACAAATGTCCCTGCTGCAGTGCGTCTTTTAGTATATCATGTAAGACCGAGCCGAGAGAGTTATGGTGCATCTTGAATTTTTAAATTTCCACTTCAGAATTTCACGGTCAATTTTATAGATTCGTTGGCCGAAAGGGGTACGCCCCCCGGATCCGCGCCTGTCCATTCCACCAAAACTTTTGAAAATCGGCGCTGCAAGATTGAGAAAGCATTGTGCGGATTTCCCATTTCGCGGTTAATCGTCAGATACGACGCCGTGCTGGCCCAGTACCAGAGTTCAGCGGCGGAACTCCCGAGTTTCTAGCTACTCTATGCAACAATGATTGATGTAAGAAAGCAGATGATCAATGATGCATAACTTTTTGTGACTCAGAAACCACACATTCCACAACCAAACTTCATGATATTGCTGGAAACACAAGCAATCGATATTCTGGTAAGCCATTTCATTGGCGCGCGCAGTAAGGATCGGAAGCAAGGGCACATGATTTATGCGCAAGAATTAACAGGGCCTACATTTATTGTTACAGGAATGTCGTTGAGGTGAAATATAAGCTTTCTCCATGGTAGTTTCCAATGGTGAGGGCTTAGATTGCACATACATGTAATGGATGATGCTAACCTATACCCAAACCCTTCTGGGCCTTACCTTTCCATGATAGACCTCACCTTTACCAACCGTTCTCGGCCTACCCCATCAGGGCCGTATTTAACGGGCGGGGGTGGGGTTGGGGGCATCGGGGCAGTTGCCCCCCCCCCCCAGAGCCAACCAAAAAACGTTATTTTTATGCGGATTTTGGGCCAAAAAAACGACCAAAAAAGGTCTTCTGCCCCCCAGAGAAGCTTTGCCCCACCCCAGGACCAAAAAGCTAACACGGCCCTCATGGCCATCCAATGATAAATAATGCTAACCCCATCTAGGCCTTAATGTACGACCAAAAATGCTAAAGATGTGCAATCAGACTTAGATTTTCTTTTTTACCGTCTAAACATCTTTTGCAAGTAAACGGTTATAGGCCTACACTGACTCTCTCCTTTTGCAACCTCCATCATGACATTCGAAGTAGGCCCAAAAATATTGCAACATGCAGTTTATTTTTATGCATGGTTCCCGGCATGGTTGTCACAAATTCATCTGAACCTTTGGTATACGTTCATCATTTTAGGGACTTCCAACGGTAGCTTACTTACAAATGCACCGTGAAGGAGAGGGCCAGGAGGTCACGTGACGCGAGCAACAGTCGCTTGATATGTCGTCTGCTCCAGGCTACAGCCAAGCCGTGCCTGCCTGCTTTTCCACTAATGCTACGGCGACTAGGATCTTATCGCACAGCTGCGGAATGGAAAAACAAGTTGTCATAGGGAATTTATATGAAAAAGCTAGTTACCATGCACACAAATCATCACATGCTCCATGGCTTCCTGCCTTCCTTAAACTGGGCCGGCACGTTTCCTAATCCTTGTTAATCCATTGTGGTGTATCCAATCGTTACTGTAATCCCACACAAGAGAATATTTCTCACAACCCTACACGGAATAAAATCACCATGTTATTTCAAATACCAGTGGATGGTAGCAATATTGAAACCACCAAGTGATGAACGGCTAGCCGTATTGACTACTTTACCCACACTATAGCAGACGACCGTCAGGCTTACCCGGATGTTACATGATGTCATTGCTCGGTTGCTAGTGCGGTATTGACCCAGTCGGTCTTTGACGCAACTGGTTCCTGTATCACTAGGATGAAGGAAAAAAAGTTATTATTTCCTTGTCTTATGAGCTGCGAGATTGAAGCAGGGCTCCAGATACTAGTACCCAGTACAGTATAAGAAAATAATATCCAATTGGCTCCTACATAGAATAGTCACTTGCTCTTTTTGACCAAGAATAGCAGTCATTTTGACCATTGAGATTAATTACATCACCAGTCGATCTAGAATGTCTTCATCAGCTGAGTCTCAGTCTCCATGACCCTCTTGTTGGCCGGACGACCCAGATCCGATTTAGGCTTCAGTTATTTTTGGTCCGGCAGGACATGTTGCTTTGCTGCAAAGGCTAAACTCCCTCCGCAGTTTCAAACCGCTACCCACAACGTTGGTGTCTTCCCATATCGCCTTTTCCCATTTTGCCTTTTCCCAATTCGCCTTCTTTTTCCCATTTTGCCTTTTTCCCATATCGCCTTATTCCCATTTCGCCTTTTCCTGTTTCACCTTTTCCGATTTCACCTTATTCCCGTTTCGCCTTTTGACCAAGAATAGCAGTCATTTTGACCATTGAGATTAATTACATCACCAGTCGATCTAGAATGTCTTCATCAGCTGAGTCTCAGTCTCCATGGCCCTCTTGTTGGCCGGACGATCCAGATCCGATTTAGGCTTCAGTTATTTTTGGTCCGGCTGGACATGTTGCTTTGCTGCCCAAAGGCTCAACTCCCTCCGCAGTTTCAAACCGCTACCCACAACGTTACCCGCGCTCTGATCTATACCTATGGGCAACTAAAGACTGGGGACGAGTGTACCCAAAGGCCAGCTGAACGCGTCCTCCCACAGCAGGGGTTTTACCTTGCTCCTCTTCATCCACAAACACACTTTGTGTAAGTGTATGGAGAGGAGCGAGACCAAAGCCCTGCTGTCGGAGGATGGCTAAACCAGTCAGGCCACTATGATGACTTATTCATTGCCCCCAAGGTTGGTGTAGTGGCCATCCCTAACTACACTAACAGGGGCGGATCCAGGATTTTGGAATACGGGGGACCGGCCACCATCAGCCACAGGCTGACGGAGTAGAGTCGCAAGGCGCGGAGCCACAACGGGGGGATCTGGGGGGCCTCCGCCNATGTACAAACAAAATGTCTGTCACAAACTTAAGAACACAAAATTTAAATCGAGAGCTTCTTACCAACAACAGAAGACAACTGGAGCAAGATGACATTGTTTAAGTCTTCTGGTCAGGGAGATATTTTACCACCGCCAAGATCTCAGCATACATGCATTATTGCATTACTGATGACTGACCTAGATTTCTATGGGCCTGGGCCCATATTCATAAAACTACTTAAGTCAAAGTGTGACATTTATCCTTTGTTCAACACAAAAGATAAGTATTATTAGACTTAATTAGTTTTATGAATATTGGCCCTGGCCTTTAAAGCATGAGTCTGGCCTTTAAAGCACGAGTCTGGCCTTTAAAGCATGAGTCTGGCCTTTAAAGCATGAGTCTGGCCTTTAAAGAATGGGCCTGGCCTTTAAAGAGGCACTCATTAGCCAAATGGATTTCATGCCAAAGCTGCAGGGTGAACAGAAGCTGAGACATAAAGGCTGGTCTGAGAATGTAAGCGCTGAATGAAAATGTTTCAGGACTGGAGTAGTAATATGAAGCATTTTGAGGCTGCATAGCAATAAAGGTGGAGGCCACTACAAGGCATATGGATTACAAAGGCCTTCGTATGCTGCATGACCATGGTCGAAATCTGTCATTACAACAGTCCATTCAACATGACTACCGTATGCAACAACTTTCCACATAAGTCGACATTTTCTGACATTACTTCTGAAGACATTTGGACATTAAAGGTGCTCTGGTTCGAATTGTAAACATTACGGTTTGTTTATTTACATGGTTGATTATAATAGTTATTTTTCCTCGGACAGGTGGCAGCACCGTGTATACCAAAACAATAATGTTATCTATGTTATCTATTTTTATATCTATCTTGATAAATATTCTTGTACCTGAAATATATTTATGATTTTACGCTCAAAAACCAACAAAAAGTTGTGAAAGGCGAGATTTAATTCGATTTTATCTGATTTGTTAGTACCAGAAGTTGACAATAGGTGACACACACCGTAATGTTCACAATTCGAACTAGAGCACCTTTAAGCAACACCAAAGTATTTTTGACAGGACTCTTGTAGTGACTGTTTTCAAATTTGGGAAAGCACTGTATGAAGACCTTGACAACCCATTTCTTCTACAGCGTTTTGCACATCTGCTGCATGGTTTTCACAGTCAACTAAACTATTGCTTGCAATACGAAAGGCAAAAGATGGTCGACATGGCAACTTTGGACAAAGATCGGTGGAAACTGCAGGGCAAGAAGTGCAGGAAAAGTGCTCTAGATAGTTGGTCCACATTTGGAAAGAGATTCAAACCTGCTGGAGAATCGTTTGTGACCCTCCACCACCAAACCAGTTCTTAGCTTGGCAGGTTGAGACCAAGGCCAGGTTGCATCAGCTATGCTCAAAGTTAAGTTTGAGGTTGACCTCAACTAAGTAATACATGTATGATTTGCCATTACAATTTGCGGTTGAGAACGACTTCGAGGTTCGCTTGAGAAGAAAGTTGACCTCAAGTATGACTGGTGCAACCGGGCCTAAATGTTGGTCACTTCCAATGTTGTCGGTCTGTTATGAAATCTGAAATACATTGAAATCTATTGAAATCGTCCTCTTCTGGTGTCATCTTACTTCATTGCCGCTCACCTTCTGAGC
This sequence comes from Notospermus geniculatus, assembly GCA_002633025.1. Lineage (NCBI taxonomy): Eukaryota > Metazoa > Nemertea > Pilidiophora > Heteronemertea > Lineidae > Notospermus > Notospermus geniculatus. The sequence goes on from NMRB01001483.1 coordinate 36,154, forward strand.
GACATGCGACTGATTTGGTGGTGGAGAGTCACATTTTATCATGTTTACCGGTATTTCTTTCTGTATCAGAACTGGTTTTTCATACAATTTCCTTCACATTGAGTTGAACCAGCTCAATCTTATCTACAGATATATTACACACAGTTTGTATCTGTCTGCCTATATGATGTAAATGTTTGTACCCGGTCCCGACAACAAGTTAACATTTGGTCTTTTTCTCATACTTCAATGGAATACTTGTGATATACTTATAGAATATTACAAACGCGCTGACGTGTAGTGCTGATAAGGTAGACATTCATTAAATAACTTCATTCAGAATTATGATGGACTGTACATGTACATACTCAGTGTATTGATTAAATCCGCCTTGCTATATTCAACCAGCCCTCTAGTCTAACAGAGGTATTCCTAGTTTTTGATTTTTTTTAAGAACGATAAGACAACTAGGCCCACATGGATTAACCGGATAAGTGTGTTTCAGAGAAATGTTCCTCATTGTGACCTGTCCAAAAAAATTCTATACCAATAAATATATAATTTTGAGTAAGGGTTAGTCAGCAGTCTGCCATCTGGTAAAAAGCTCCCATTAATATCACAAATTAGTAATTACGTGTATCTATGTTGAGGACTTCGTCAAAATTAGATAGAAATACTAATGGAACTTAGTTTTATCCACGAATTAGCCACTAAATAAGAACATGGTGGTCCAGTAAATTACACAACATGCCTTCACTAGAAATTTATTACAACATGGAGAAAATCTGTTTGAAATCTGGACAGAAACAACAATTATTCTTGGGCAGGGTTTCTGCAAGCAGGGTAAACTTCCTTACCCTCAACATATTCCAGGGTATGAATCCATAATAACCTCAAAGCTGCAGAGTAATGATTTGTTTTCATGTTGGGAATGAAAATAAGCTGGAATTCACATCAAATCAGGCGAAAACCACTCATTGATTCTCGTCAAAAATTTGTCCTGGCAAAGGGGGGATACCCCTTGCTTTCCCTGCCAACAACGGCTCCACCGTCGCAGGAACAGCCTTCGCTTGAGCTACCGGGTACTTACCCTCAACTTTTTTTTGGGCGGAAACCTGTAGTGTTGGGTCTCCCTGCCAACAATGGCTTCACCGTTGCAGGATCAGCCTTCGGCCGAGCAGCGTACCCTCAACTTTTTTCTGGCGGAAACCTGTTGGGGTATTGTAACAGCTGAATTATCACTAGTTAAGAATGACTTTCGTGTTCAATTCCATAAGGAAATTGCAGTCAAGAAGATGAACAGATGGCAAGACAGCAAATTCACTGGTAGGCCTACTGGTACTATACAACAAGACCCCAATTGCTGATAATTTAATCAGCAAATCTGTTTGTAAACATGATTATTTTTCGAAAAGGTGCTGCGTCATACTGCAGTTGTTGACGTTTTCGATAGACATCAAAAACTTGGTGACAGTTTTGTCCAATTCGATTCAATTTCTGCAATATCACATAAAAAGTCATTTTTCCGAGCCAGGAATCTGTAGGATGCAAAGCAGGGGCTTTTCTCTGAACAGAAATGACAACCACAGGAAATGGTACAAAAATCAGTTCTAGTCCGGCAGGAAGCTATGTCTTTCACCTTAGAAACCTGTTATTATTTCAGTCCATGGGTGGAGTCCGGCAGGAAGCTACGTCTTTCACCTAAGAAACCTGTTATTATTTCAGTCCGTGGGTTCGAGCCCGGTAGGAAGCTATGTCTTTCACCTTAGAAACCCGTTATTATTTCATGGCGTACAAAATCAGTCTGTTCTAGAGTTTCGGATTGTAAAGTTCCAGCCTGAAGAAGACCCCGGTTGGGGTCGAAAATTCGCAAACACTCTGGAAATTGCCTTTTTATTTATCACACGTTTATACATCAAATTGGTAAAAATTCAAAGAAACCCGACATCAACACATCCAAAAGAAGAGCAGTATGACTGAGAACTGGAAGTTTGAAGATTTCCAGGAAAACATTAGCACCATCTATCAACAGGCTATCGAATCAATAGGGAGTGTATCTGGGCTTTGACATACGAGACCAAATGAAAACAAAATTACAACATATGCACAACAAAATAACTGGTATCCTCCAGGAAAAACTTGTTACTGTATATTGTGTATGTTAGAGAGCACGCAAGATATGCTTACAAAATACATGTACATCTTCTCTACTCTAGTCTACATGTATATCGTTTTCTTAAATAAATTAGAGTACAAAACATTTTCATGCATATGGAAGGCTACACGTGGCAATCAAGAGAGAAAAATGCGAAGTTTACAAATGGATGATGGTTGTGTTTGAAATTTCAGTAAGTTGGACCGATTCAGCTGTATATTGCAATAAAAAAGAATTATCACATTTTCAGCGGGTCGTATGGTTTGAATAGCACAGGGGAAGTTATGGGACGGAGAGGGTGTTGTCCTTTGTTGGAAGGTGTCCTGATTGCAGAGGTCAGAATGAATAGAAACGCCCAATTTTGGACTCACTTTGTCGTCAATATACATGTACAGGACTGGTATCCTCCTGCTAGAAGTGTCTGCTACTGAGGAGGTATCACTGTTCATAACAACATTCACAAAATCTGATGTACATGACAATTGGTAAACTTTTCTTTTTTTTTGAAATTGCAGTGCGAAAAAATAAGTGGGCAAATTGATTAAATTAACCCTTTAGGCCCAAGGCTTTTCGTTTTGTATGTTCTGTGAATCCGAGAGTTTGTCAGCAAATATCTCGTAATTCACACCCAATGTTCACTGTCAACCCCAAACCCTAGAACAGCCGCTAACGAAATCATAGACTAGCCAGGGCAGACCTACACAATGTCTGATCATATGGCTGAAAATACAGGACGTCGGTGGCTGTCATAGGATTATCAAAGCGGCCAACCGTAGCCATTAGGGCCTAAATGGTTAATAAGTTTGTCAAGTGCGAGTGTGGGTGTAACTGGAAGCAAATGCGTGAATAGTATATGCTTTCACATCCAAAACATATCAAGTGAACTCCATGTATAGCAAATTGCACAGATTACTGGAAGGAATACCATAACGTCCCCGAATAGTCGAATACGAGAGGCAAGTTCACATACTAAACGGATTGTCAATTAAATAAGTTCATTCACATTAGCTGCCAAGTAAATTACAAATACAATGGGAACCGGCATGCCCAAAGGAGGCGCTGGGGAACAAAGCAAATGCGCTGCGATGCTGAAAATGTCATTGACGTCACGCATCGTGCGTGACGTTATGTGTGATACGTCATTCAGAATCAACGATGCTGCTCTTCGGTCTGTTGTTTACGCTAATATAGTCAATTTTATTGATGAAATTCAACATGTTCCCACTTGAATTTTCGTTTGAAAACATTCAGATATATTGAGTCAGTCCTATATTTGATAATCAGAAGTAAATGGCAAATTTAAATGTTAGCTTGACTTTCGACGTCATACATGTAGTTTTAACGGAGTTGTTTGTCAGCGCCACGCCACAGATTAGTTCCGCTGGTTCCTCATTGAAGCACACTTTGCTACATGTACAACATCAATGTACTCAATGCTGAAGAAATATACATGTACATGTACAATCACTTGACTAATACTACGTTCACCAATTTAAATATAGATTTACAGATTACAAGGTGGTTCCTTCCGAGATCACTTCCGTTCCGTAATATGTGTCAGTCCGTCCATCTGCAGCAAGCCGTAAGAACACCACAAACGATTTCTCAGCGTTAGGCCGTCCAAAGCATCACATACCTCAACCAGCGGGATACAGTCACACCCAGACGAGATATTCCCAAAACTTCAGATCCTATGATTTGTAATCCAAATATCCGTGTCTCATCAGACCAAATCCACAGGATCCAATGCCCAATCCACAATCGTTTCATTGGAATGTATTCACTTCAAGCATAGAATAAGTCAATTGTACCTTCGTACATCTTTGCCACAACTGGTCTTTTCAATTTAAGTGTTGGACCTGAAAAGAACATGGTGGTAAAGATAATCGACTACCGTGCAAAGTAAAATAGCAATGAAATTTTGTTGACATTGGTCTGTTCTTTACAGAACCAGAGGCCAAAAATTTAGTAGGTTGGGACATTAGGCAGAAAAAATTGTGACCCGATGTAACAAAAGCATGTGGATGTCGCAACCGAGGAAAGGGTTAACGGCCTTAAGCTAGAGCACACGTCACCACTTTCATTGCTCATATAGGCAATTTTCGTAGTCGGCAATTTTTGTGGCAATTGCTGGTTTGCAGCAGACATCACCACTCAGTGATCTAGTGTGCTGCTGATGGCCATGCATCACCACAATTGGCAACTACGAGCAGTTTTCGTGGTGAGAAATCAAACCTGTTTGATTTTCGGGAACTTGTGGCAACTCAGGGGGGGTCACCACAGAGTTTCCGTGGCGAGTGGTCATTGCCAGCCATTTGGCCATTTTCGTGGCGATCACGAAAATTGCCTGTATGAGCAACGAAAGTGGTGACGTGTGCTGCACGTTTTACAGCACAATAGCTGAAATGTACGTCTCTGCAGTTTGACAATAGTAGTGGACAGCAGTGATAATAGTTGAGTAAACTGATGACCAATGATGATCCCCTGCGACAAGCGCCTACTTTTGCTGAAGCAGGTCACAATTCACAATGGACACTCACCAAGTTCACCACCAGGAACAGAGAAATCTCGTGGTAATATGGACCATTTCTGGACTCTCTGAGCATTTGAAACAGCTCTCTTATTGGCCTGGTCGATTCCCTTTTGAATGGCCTCCAGAACCTTTTGATCTTTATGCTCTATGATATCCTGCAACGTGTTTGCAGAGCTTCCTACAGATCTGCACCAATCGATGGCGGGTCCTGTTAGTTTGTTTGTTGGGTTAGTTTC
>NMRB01001483.1:53171-64549 GCA_002633025.1 Notospermus geniculatus
GGGCAGTTGCCCCCCCCCCCCCGAGCCAACCAACAAACGTGATTTTTATGCGGATTTTGGGCCAAAAAACGACCAAAAAGGTCTTCTGCCCCCTATAGAGAGGCAGAAGATGTGCAATCAGCCTTAGATTTTATCTTTACCGTCTAAACATCTTTAGCTAGTAAACGGTTATAGCCTACACTGTACTCTCTCCTTTGCAACCTCCATCATGACATTCGAAGTAGGCCAAAAAATATTGCAACATACATGTACAGTTTATTGTTATGCATGGTTGTCACAAATTCATCTGAACCTTTGGTATTACGTTCATCATTTTAGGGACTTCCAACGGTAGCTTACTTACAAATGCACCGTGAAGGAGAGGGCCAGGAGGTCACGTGACGTGAGCAACAGTCGCTTGATATGTCGTCTGCTCCAGGCTACAGCCAACAAGCCGTGCCTGCCTGCTTTTCCACTAATGCTACGGCGACTAGGATCTTATCGGACAGCTGCGGAATGGAAAAACAAGTTGTCATAGGGAATTTATATGAAAAAGCTAGTTACCATGCACACAAATCATCACATGCTCCATGGCTTCCTGCCTTCCTTAAACTGGGCCGGCACGTTTCCTAATCCTTGTTAATCCATTGTGGTGTATCCAATCGTTACTGTAATCCCACACAAGAGAATATTTCTCACAACCCTACACGGAATAAAATCACCATGTTATTTCAAATACCAGTGGATGGTAGCAATATTGAAACCACCAAGTGATGAACGGCTAGCCGTATTGACTACTTTACCCACACTATAGCAGACGACCGTCAGGCTTACCCGGATGTTACATGATGTCATTGCTCGGTTGCTAGTGCGGTATTGACCCAGTCGGTCTTTGACGCAACNGGCGAAATGGGAATAAGGTGAAACGGGAATAAGGCGAAATGGGAAAAGGCGTAACAGGAAAAGGCGACATGGGAAAAAGGCGACATGGGAAAAAGGCGAAATGGGAAAATGAAGGCGAAATGGGAATAAGGCGAATTGGGAAAAGGCGATATGGGAATAAACCACAACGTTACCCGCGCTCTGATCTATACCTATGGGCAACTAAAGACTGGGGACGAGTGTACCCAAAGGCCAGCTAAACGCATCCTCCCACAGCAGGGGTTTTACCTCGCTCCTCTTCATCCACAAACACACTTTGTGTGAGTGTATGAAGAGGAGCGAGAGCAAAGCCCTGCTGTCGGAGGATGGCTAAACCAGTCAGGCCACTATGATGACTTATTCATTGCCCCCAAGGTTGGTGTAGTGGCCATCCCTAACTACACTAACAGGGGCGGATCCAGGATTTTGGAATACGGGGGGCTGGCCACCATCAGCCACAGGCTGACGGAGTAGAGTCGCAAGGCGCGGAGCCACAACGGGGGGGGGCCCCCCAGAAAATTTTGAATTCCAGATGCATTAGATACGATTTCCAAGCATCTGGGGGCATGATTTCCTCATCTATTTGCTCATTTTTTCAGAGTTAGTGACCCGTTTTTGGTTGGTGTTCCAAAAATGGGGGGGGGGGGGGNCACACCGTAATGTTCACAATTCGAACTAGAGCACCTTTAAGCAACACCAAAGTATTTTTGACAGGACTCTTGTAGTGACTGTTTTCAAATTTTGGAAAGCAGTGTATGAAGACCTTGACAACCCACTTCTTCTAGCGTTTTGCACATCTGCTGCATGGTTTTCACAGTCAACTAAACTATTGCTTGCAATACAAAAGGCAAAAGATGGTCGACATGGCAACTTTGGACAAAGATCGGTGGAAACTGCAGGGCAAGAAGTGCAGGAAAAGTGCTCTGATAGTTGGTCCACATTTGGAAAGAGATTCAAACCTGCTCAAACTCTACAACAGTGCCGATTTTCTCCACTACGTTACACAAATAGACACTGTCATCGACCAGTCGCCGCCATGTTTGACTGCATCACTCATCCTAATGGAGTTACCGTTAGGAGCCTGATCACAATTGGTAGATATTTTTCCATTTAACCTTCCGCCGCACTACTTTTCAAGATGGTAACCTTCGAACGATACTAGAGGGTGTTGGTTGAACCTTGCCCCAAGACCCTCTAGTGTCAAGATTGAAACCTGCTGGACAATCGTTTGTGACCCTCCACCACCAAACCAGTCGCATGTCGCTCTTAGCTTGGCAGGTTGAGACCAAGGCCGGGTTGCATCAGCTATGCTCAAAGTTAAGTTTGAGGTTGATCTCAACTAAGTAATATGATTTACCATTACAATTTGCGGTTGAGAACGACTTTGAGGTTAGCTTGAGAACAAAGTTGACCTCAAGTATGACTGGTGCAACCGGGCCTAAATGTTGGTCATTTCCAATGTTGTCGGTCTGTTATGAAATCTGAAATACATTCGTCCTCTTCTGGTGTCATCTTAAGCCTAGGTCACAAATGCACCGGGCCCCGTACGATTTTCCCCACCCAGTGGCTTGCTGGGGATTTTAGAGACTGAAAGACGGATCTAACATGAATTATGCCGAAATCGCCTCAATAGATAAGCGGAAATTAGACAGGATCAAACTGGGCACCATAGAAATTGGCTAAAATGTCTCTTTTTATTTTTTACTCGCCATACGGGCCCTGGAGTGGATATGTGACTGGGGCTTTAGTTCATTGCCGCTCACCTTCTGAGCGACATGCGACTGATTTGGTGGTGGAGAGTCACATTTTATCACGTTTATTTCTTTCTGTATCAGAAGTGGTTTTTCATACAATTATTTCCTTCACATTGAGTTGAACCAGCTGAATCTTATCTACAGATATATTACACACAGTTTGTATCTGTCTGCCTATACGATGTAAATGTTTGTACCCGGTCCCGACAACAAGTTAACATTTGGTCTTTTTCTCATACTTCAATGGAATACTTGTGATATACTTATAGAATATTACAAACGCGCTGACGTGTAGTGCTGATAAGGTAGACATTCATTAAATAAATTCATTCAGAACTATGATGGACTGTACATACTCAGTGTATTGATTAAATCCGCCTTGCTATATTCAGCCAGCCCCCCCCCCCTCTAACAGAGGTATTCCTAGTTTTTGATTTTTTTAAAGAAAGATAAGACAACTAGGCCCACAAGGATTAACCGGATAAGTGTGTTTCAGAGGAATATTCCTCACTGTGACCTGTCCAAAAAAATTCTAAATACCAATAAATATATAATTTTGAGTAAGAGTTAGTCAGCAGTCTGCCATCTGGTAAAAAGCTCCCACTAAAATATCACAAATTAGTTAGTAATTACGTGTATCTATGTTGAGGACTTCGTCAAAATTAGATAGAAACACTAATGAAACTTAGTTTTATCCATGAATTCGCCACTAAATAAGCACACGGTGGTCCAGTAAATTACACAACATGCCTTCACTAGAAATTACAACATGGAGAAAATCTGTTTGAAATCTGGACAGAAACAACAATTATTTTTGGGCAGGGTTTCTGCAGGCAGGGTAAACAGGTAAAATTCCCTTACCCTCAACATATTCCAGGGTATGAATCCATACCTTCAGAGTTGCAGAGTACCCCGTAATGATTTGTTTTCATGTTGTTAATGAAAATGTGACTGTGACAGCAAAATAAGTCGGAATGTGCTGGAAAGAAGACCCAAGATGACACCAGAGAACAATAAATATTGCAGAAACGGACAAAGTCAAACTTCACAATGGGCAGACAATGCTGAAATCAACAAACCGCTGGTTCACTTTGGGTCTTCTGTGTGCATTACGACTCATTTTGCTGTCACGGTTCACAAATTTAAAACTGGAATTCACATCAAATCAGGCGGAAACCACTCTCTGATCCTCGTCAAAATTTTCTCTGGCAAAGGGGGAACCCCTTGCTCTCCAAGCCAACAATACCTTCACCGTCGCAGGATCAGCCTTGGGCCCCTCAACTTTTTTCTGGCGGAAACCTGTTGGGGTATTGTAGCAGTTGAATTAGCACTAGTTAAGAATGACTTTCGTGTTTAATTCAGAAAGGAAATTGCAGTCAAGAAGGTGAACAGATGGCAAGACAGCAAATTCACTGGTACAGGTAGCCTACTATACAACAAGACCCCAATTGCTGATGATTGAATCAGCAAATCTGTTTGCAAACATGATTATTTTTTTGAAAAGGAAGGTGCTGTGTCATACTGCAGTGACGTTTTCCCATAGACATCAAAAACTTGGTGACAATTTTGTCCAATCCGATTCAATTTCTGCAATATCACATAATGAAATGGCCAGGGCCATTGTGCTCACCTCTGTGGCAGAGTATGAAGTGTGAGTAGCCTGGTGATACACTGAATGGTGAAGGATTAGTGCAGAAACATCGTAACATTTACTACCGATGAGATATGGCCAAAGTCAAATTTTCAAGATGGCCGCCTGGCAGCCATGTTGAAGTCCAATCGAACCGAAATTTGGCATATAAGTAGACGGTACCAAGACACATATTTAGGCACGGTTAAAGCATCCTAGCTCCCACTATTTATGAGGTGTGGGTCGAAGTCCATTTTTCAAGATGGTTCCCTGGCAGCCATATTTGACTGAATCTGACTGAAATTTACCATATTTACCATATATTTATATGGTACCTAGATACATATTTTGACAACGTTAAAACATCCCACCTACTCCTATTTATAAAATGTGGGTCAAAGTCCATTTTTCAAGATGGCTTCCTGGCGGCCATATTTGATGTCCGATCGGGTTGAAATTTGGTGCATTCCTGTAGGGTGCCTAGATATATCTTCACACCAAATCACAACACTCTATGTCAAATAGCAATGAAATGTGCCACCAAACAGTGAATTTTGAACTTTGACCTCTGTGACCTTGAAAAGTAGGTCAAATAAAAAACCCGGGATTTATGTGATGAAGTCTCATCAGAGGAACCCACCATAAAAGTTTCGTGGTTCTAGCTAACAGCGTTCAGGAGATACGGCCGAAAGAAGGTTTTCACAAAGCGCCCCCTACAGGCCAGAGTGTACAAGCAGCAGCGCTAAGTTTCGGTCCAGAGATAGTTTTTACCATAGGGTACCTGTACACCAAATTTCAAGTTTGTAACCCAAGCGGTTTAGAAACGTGCCACCCCTGTTAACGACGACGGACGACGACGACGGACGACACACCATGGGAGAAGCTCACCTCACAGAGGTGAGCTAAAAAGTTATTTTTCAGAGACAGGAATCTGTGGGAATCAAGGCAGGGGCTTTTCTCTGAACAGAAATGACAACTACCAGAAATGGTACAAAAATCAGTTCGAGTCTGGTAGGAAGCTATGTCTTTCACCTTAGGAAGCTATGGGCCGAATTCACTATGGGTGATCATCGCGCGATTAAGACTTAGACGCGTGTACCTTCTTCAAAAGCATGGTGGAAGTGTGTGCATTTTAGTGAAGTTACATGCGTCTAAGTCTTAATCGCGCGATGATCACCCTTGGTGAATACGGCCCTATGTCTTTCACCTAAGAAACCTGTTATTATTTCAGTCCGTGGGTTCGAGCCCGGTAGGAAGCTAGGTCTTTCACCTTAGAAACCCGTTATTATTTCATGCCGTACAAAAATCAGCAATGTCAAATAAAAGGAATTATATTTATACATCAAATTGGTAACAATTCAAAGAAACCCGACATCAACACATCCAAAAGAAGAGCAGTATGACTGAGAACTGGAAGTTTGAAGATTTCCAGGAAAACATTAGCACCATCTATCAACAGGCTATCGAATCAATAGGGAGTGTATTTGGGCTTTGACATACGAGACCAAATGAAAACAAAATTACAACATATGCACAACAAAATAACTGGTATCCTCCAGGGAAAAACATTGTTACTGTATATTGTGTATGTTAGAGAGCACGCAAGATATGCTTACAAAATACATGTACATCTTCTCTACTCTAGGCTACATGTATATCGTTTTCTTAAATAAATTAGAGTACAAAACATTTTCGTGCATATGGAAGGCTACAAGTGGCAATCAAGAGAGAAAAATGCGAAGTTTACAAATGGATGATGGTTGTGTTTGAAATTTCAGTAAGTTGGACCAATTCAGCTGTATATTGCAATAAAAATGAATTATCACATTTTCAGCGGGTCGTATTGTTTGAATAGCACAGGGGAAGTTATGGGACGGAGAGGGTGTTGCCCTTTGTTGGAAGGTGTCCTGATTGCAGAGGTCAGAATGAATAGAAACGACCAATTTTGGACTAACTTTGTCGTCAATACCGTACACGTACAGGTATCCTCCTGCTAGAAGTGTCTGCTACTGAGGAGGTATCACTGTTCATAACAACATTCACAAAATCTGATGTACATGACAATTGGTGAACTTTTCGTTTTTAAATTGCAGTGCGAAAAAATAAGTGGGCAAATTGATTAAATTAAATTAACCCTTTAGGCCCGAGGCTTTTCGTTTTGTATGTTCTGTGAATCTGCGAGTTTTTCAGCAAATATCTCTTAATTCATACATCCAATGTTTACTATCAACCCCAAACCCTAGAACAGCCGCTAACGAAGTCCTAGACCGGCAAGGGCAGGCCCACACAATGTCTGATCATATGGCTAAAAATATAGAACGTTGGTGGCCATCATAGGATTTTCAAAGCAGCCGACCATGGCGTTGGGCCTAAAGGGTTAATAAGTTTGTCGAGTGCGAGTACAGGTGTAACTGGAAGCAAATGCGTGAATAGTATAACAGCTTTCACATACAAAACATATCAAGTGAACGCCATGTATAGCAAATTGCACGGATTACTGGAAGGAATACCATAACATCCCCGAATAGTCGAATACGAGAGGCAAGTTCACATACTAAACGGATTGTCAATTAAATAAGTTCACTCACATTAGCTGCCAAGTAAATTACAAATACAATGGGAACCAGCATGCCCAAAGGAGGCGCTGGGGAACAAAGCAAATGCGCTGCGACGCTGAAAATGTCATTGACGTCACGCATCGTGCGTGACGTTATGTGCGATACGTCATTCAGAATCAACGATGCTGCTCTTCGGTCTGTTGTTTACGCTAAAATAGTCAATTTTATTGATGAAATTCAACATGTTCCCACTTGAATTTTCGTTTGAAAACATTCAGATATATTGAGTCAGTCCTATATTTGATAATGAACGTGCAAAATTCGAAATTCAATGGACTACCTGAGGTATATTTAGGGCTAGAAGTAGGGTGTAGTTTCAGAAGTAAATGGCAAATTTAAATGTTAGCTTGACTTTCGACGTCATACATGTAGTTTTAACGGAGTTGTTTGTCAGCGCCACGCCGCAGATTAGTTCCGCCGGTTCCTCATTGAAGCACACTTTGCTACATGTACAACATCAATGTACTCAATGCTGAAGAAATATACATGTACATGTACAATCACTTGACTAATACTACGTTCACCAATTCAAATATAGATTTACAGATCACAAGGTGGTTCTTCCGAGATCACTTCCGTTCCGTAATATGTGTCAGTCCGTCCATCTGCAGCAAGCCGTAAGAACACCACAAACGATTTCTCAGCGTTAGGCCGTCCAAAGCATCACATACCTCAACCAGCGGGATACAGTCACACCCAGACGGGATATTCCCAAAACTTCAGATCCTATGATTTGTAATCCAAGTATCCGTGTCTCATCAGACCAAATCCACAGAATCCAATGCCCAATCCACAATCGTTTCATTGGAATGTATTCACTTCAAGCATAGAATAAGTCAATTGTACCTTCGTACATCTTCGCCACAACTGGTCTTTTCAATTTAAGTGTTGGACCTGTAAAGAACACAGCATTAGACTGGTAAAGATAACAGACTAATGTACAGTGCAAAGTTTAAGTAGCAATGAAATTTTTTGACATTGGTCTGGTCTTTACAGAGCCAGAGGCCAAAAATTTAGTAGTTTGGGACATTAGGCAGAAAAAATTGTGACCCGATCTAACAAAAGTATGTGGATGTCCCAACCGAGGAAAGGGTTAACGGCCTTAAGCTAGAGCACACGTCACCACTTTCATTGCTCATATAGGCAATTTTCGTAGTCGGCAATTTTTGTGGCAATTGCTGGTTTGCAGCAGACATCACCACTCAGTGATCTCGTGTGCTGCTGATGGCCACGCATCACCACACCTGGCAACTACGAGCAGTTTTCGTGGTGAGAAATCAAACCTGTTTGATTTTCGGGAACTTGTGGCAACTCAGGGGGGGTCACCACAGAGTTTCACCGTGGCGAGTGGTCATTGCCAGCCATTTGGCCATTTTCGTGGCGATCACGAAAATTGCCTGTATGAGCAACGAAAGTGGTGACGTGTGCTGCACGTTTTACAGCACAATAGCTGAAATGTACGTCTCTGCAGTTTGACAATAGTAGTGGACAGCAGTGATAATAGTTGAGTAAACTGATGACCAATGATGATCCCCTGCGACAAGCGCCTACTTTTGCTGAAGCAGGTCACAATTCACAATGGACACTCACCAAGTTCACCACCAGGAACAGAGAAATCTCGTGGTAATATGGACCATTTCTGGACTCTCTGAGCATTTGAAACAGCTCTCTTATTGGCCTGGTCGATTCCCTTTTGAATGGCCTCCAGAACCTTTTGATCTTTATGCTCTATGATATCCTGCAACGTGTTTGCAGAGCTTCCTACAGATCTGCACCAATCGATGGCGGGTCCTGTTAGTTTGTTTGTTGGGTTAGTTTCAGCGTCAACTTCAGTCTGAAAATTCAAAAGTACATGTCAATCAATTCAGCGATAATTGATCTCGTTACATAAGAAAGGAGACCATCACAGAGGAGCCTTGTTATGAGAAAATTTAATAGAACTTGGAAGGCTTGGTGATCATGCACTCCGAATTACATGTATGTGGTTGAAGGTGCATCTTCTCAGCATAGGGGCTCCAAGCATTAAGAACCCCTGATTATCTAAGGATATCAAAGGTGAGGCTCTGTTTGTCAAAAGTCCAATATTAAGTGTGAAAATGGGCTATTTGAATTTTTTTCTATAGGCATACCTTGATACACAGTAATATTGATAAGAATTTCCTCTTGTCGCCTACCACCATGCAGTTACCAACAATTGGCAGTTCTTCTCTCACAATATCTTCAATCAAAACGGGAGGGATATTCTCCCCACCTGCTGTAATGATGAGTTCTGAAAGAAAACATTGGATGTCTTAGCACAACTGCCCTGCTTCTTGTTTGAAGATGATGGTACAACAAACTCTGTCATTAGAATGACACCAACTTCCAGAAACTTGCGAATTTTCGATCCCGGCACTTTTCAGTTGGAGAGACCAGAAAAGACCGAATTTTCGACCCGGGCACTTTTCAGTTGGAGAGACCAGAAAAGAGGAAGACCCCGGTTGGGGTCGAAAACTTGCAAGATTCTGGAAGTTGACTTCTTGATATTTATCATTTTGTGTGTCAATTTTTGTGCTTTCTCGTTTTTTGGATATTAGAATGACACCGATTATTATGAGATGAAAATATGAATGCTTGAGTCACTCATTCATGATTTGGCCTGGGGCCATATTCACAAAGACTTGCGGAAATGACGTGCGGGACATCATGACGCTGCCCTGTCAGGTGCTGCACTCTTTTGGAGTAATAGAGTCTACATGTATTTGCCCAATGTTGTCAACAGTTGATGATGCCGTCTTTGGCACTTAACTCTTCATTCAATATTTAACTCTTCATTCAATATTTTCATTCAATATTTAACTCTTCATTCAATATTTTTCATTTACCTTTGATTCTTCCAGTGATGAATAAGAAACCATCCTTATCTTTCCTGCCAATGTCACCAGAATGAAGTCGACCCACTTCATCGATAGTTATTCTTTTGTCTTTTCCTCCATGTTGATATAACCCATAAAGACGTGTCGTCCTGTCATACAGACCTGAAATATTATGTGTACATTCTCAGCATCTGGTCTCGCAGAACTGCCATTGCGTGGGATGTTCCCCACCTGTTTGCATAAAATTTGCACTGAAGGTCACCACAAGTGCACGTTTTCTTGCTAATTGTTCCTGGCCTTCGTTCAGATAATATTTCCGTAAACTGTCAAGCAGCTGACTGTTAACGGGGTTCGATTATGTATTCATTTCGATGACAATTTCACAGCTAAATTAACTGGCCACTGCAGCACATCGGACCCGTGACTGCAAAAACCAGTACTAAGTCGCTCTGGACTTGGCAGGTTGAGATGGAACATTTTGTCAATTTTAGTAGGCCTAGGCTTATTGTCCGTCTTTTGTAAAATCGGAGGGATTACATTTCTTCCTTTTTCTCCTGGAGTTATTTTGGTTCATCCTCGTTCATATCTTGTGCACTTAAGACGGGTTTTGCTTGACGTGTCAATATAACTGAGGCTGTAAAATGAGGAACCGGACGAACTAACGTCACGACGTGGCGCTGCGATCGATGTGACCGAAGTTTCTTTGTTCAACGTGATTTCCAGTCATTTCCATTACCTTCTGGTGTGAAATAAACCCTATTTTTTCGGTCGCATGACATTAAAATTTACACCATCTTGTCGCGGATGAAAATTCCTGCAATTTCTTTGCTTTTTTCTTTAAAATAAAGAGGTAGGATGGTGATAACAGCAACGTCTTAATCTCATTTTTCCTGTAGAAAAATGTACAGCAGATTTTTTCATGACGCAACGTCAACACATAAAACGACGTCAATGACGTTGGTTCGGTCACATCGATCGCTGCGCCGACCTGTCGGGATAAACGGCGGGCGGGTTCCTCATTCAGGAATTGAAATGAGTGAAGGAGTTGGAATTGAATTTCTTACCTCTCCGTTTCCATCTTTGTCTGGATCAGCCAGATATGTAGTCATACCAAGCATATCCCGTCCACAGCTTCCTACTCGGTTGGCACCTTGGAGACAAGCAGTGTGTGGGCCTGAAAATAGACATTTTCGAATTTTAGTGAACTGGACACCTTTCTTTCAAATAATCAGAAAGTACTCATTGAGTGAACTACTGACAGCGATGAAGTAATAAACCACAAAACCAAATAACTAGACGGGGGCCTTTTCCATGTATAGTCAATGAATTGGTCGCTGGCGGGAAAATCCCATGCACGGCTTATTGCATGATATACAGTACATGTATGTGGTGAATATGAGTCCAAGGTACAAAAGGCACAAAATTGACACACAAAATGATAATAAACAAGAAGTCAATCTCCAGAATTCACGAATTTTCGACCCCAACCGGGGTCTTTTTCAAGTGGAACTTTACAATCTGAAACTCTAGAAAAGACTTTTCTAGAGTTTCAGATTGTAAAGTTCCACTTGAAAAAGACCCCGGTTGGGGTCGAAAATTCGTGAATTCTGGAGATTGACTT
>NMRB01001483.1:82803-94782 GCA_002633025.1 Notospermus geniculatus
TTTTTAAGGTACCCCTCCAATGCATGTTTATGCAAGATATGAAGTTGCTCGGTGAAATAATGACAAACTGTGGCAGGTTCGTCACTTTTGTCGAACTTTGACCTCTGTGACCTTGAAAAGTAGGTCAAATCAAAAACCCGTTATATATGTTATGTATCCTTATTAGCTACACCTATGATAAAAATTTGAAGATGATCTAGTCATTAGTTCAGGAGTTATTGTACTTTTTGTGTTTTTGGTTTCCGCCACCTGGTGGCCAAACTGAGAGTCGAATCGGACCAAAACTTGGTGTCGTGGGTCATCTGACCTAGGGGTATATATGTACCAAGTTTCAGATCAATAGCTCCAGCGGTTACGAAACGTGCCCTGCTAACGGACAACGACGGACGACGACGACGACGACGGACGCTGCACCATCGTAATAGCTCACCCCAGTGAGCTAAAAAGGCATAGACATAAAGTATCAAAGTGAGATTTTCAGATCAGTTAGAGATATAGGGCCGTATTCTAGAACGTTCCTTAACGTTAAGGTCCACCTTAAATCTATTGTTCTCGATGGTTTTACAATAGACTTAAGGTCGACCTTAACGTCAAGGAACGTTCTAGAATACGGGCCATAGTTAAAGTATGTTCCTCAAGGCTCTCTGATGTTCCTCAAGGCTTTTTTTTAGCTCTGTGCGTTACATTTACTTCAAATCTGCCTCCAGCCTTTAATATTGGAAGTTTTTATTCAAAGACCCTTGAGGAAGATACTCCTGGTGTTATTCTACTATGTGATGCTAAATATTTCATTGAGATGCAAACCAAGGCCCGGGTATCAGATGGGAAAGGTCCAGGATCTCTGATTTTTTTCTTCCTGAACAGGGGGGGAAAGGGTCAGCAGTTGAAGAGATCAATGAGGCATTGCCAAGCAATTTTAAGGGCCTAGATGCCATTATGTCAGAGTGAATGGTTTCACTTGTGCAGGGTGAAGTCAGCCAAGAGGACACAATAGCTTAGGTTCCAAGTGACAGGCCACTGATTTGTTAACCCCTATAGGCCTATTTGGTGACAAAAGACAGGACTTTTGAATTGGGCTTCATTGAGGCTAAAAATCCTCATTGTCACTGTAATGGAAATTCCATTGGAGAGATGTCTAATGGTATCTCTCACAAAACGCCTTATTTCTCAGGAACTAGACACCCGATTTTCAAAATTCCAAAAGCTATGACATATTTACATTTCATACCATCATATCAGCATGAAACTGAATAAATATAGGGCCATTTTAATTTTGGGTGTGCAATGCTATTGATATACACAATCACAGGTGCATGATGATGAGAGCACAGAGTGGCTCAATTCAAGTAATCCTCGTCGCCACAGGAACAAGCCTTCAGCTAGTCACGAGACAGTGACTGTAATAAGAGACGGTCTACATGTTTCCTAATTTTTATTCCCATGGAGACCAATTCCAGCACCGATGGATGCCACATGCACACATTCTCAAAATGTTGGATGACAATTTCAGAAATGCCTGATCTAGAAATAATGAGGAGACATGTAACACTGGCCATACTGGTGTAGAAGAGAACAAAGTAATAACTTTCCCATCATCAGAATACAATCCTGGGAATGTAATTCCAACAAACCTGTGGCCTGCTTCTGTAGTTGAGGAAAGTTTCTTCCGACAGTGCTCAAATATAGTACTGGTATTGTATTATACAATACCAGTACTTTGCAGGTGTGAGAATTTACTATTGTGGGATATTGTTTTACCTTTTTAAATCCAACATACAGAAGGCACAATCAATGGGTCAAGTTTGTAAGCAGACAATGGCAGTGGCACAAAAAAGTATTGTGGGATGTTGTTTTACCTTTAATCCAGAAGGCACAAATCAATGGGTCAAGTTTGTATGTATTAGCAGACAATAGCCGTGTTTACACCTATGCAATTTTTCCAGGCCCGGGTTCGAATTTTAACCCGGATCCATTGAATTTTCTGTCCACACCTATTATTCGTCTTACGATATTGAACGCTGGCCATGCTATTTATAGACACACCACCCATTCAATTTTAGCAGACCGACACCTGTCGGTGGGCTCAGTAAACGTTTTAGCCCGGCATTTTTCTGTCCACACCTTTGAAATTGCCGGGCTAAAGTATAATCCGGATCAGACCCGCCGAGCGAAAGCGGGCTAAATTAGTCCGGCAATTTTTAATCCGGATCCGATTTTCATAGGTGTAAACGCAAAAAAGGCGGGTCAGAGCCGGGTCAGGTCCGGCAATTTCCTCAGGTGTAAACACGGCTAATGGCAGTGGCACAAAAAAGTATTAGAAGTCTTCCCAGATAAAAATCGCCAAGGACCAAGGCAAACCCATCATGTTATGAACCGTTTCAGTGCTGGCCATAATTTGGCGATTGACAAAACTAAATTGTGACGACGATACTGACACAACACACTTCTCGATTTTAATTTTAGTGTTGTGACGTTACTCACAACGCGAACCTTCACCATTCATCATAACATACATCATAACATGCTGCCCCGGTACACTATCGCCAGAAAATTGAAAGTGAATCTGAAGTCATAAGTTGTTGCTGATAGTGAAAATAGACTGTCATGTTTTGTTATTTGTTATCAAGGAAATTGAACAACAATGAGCATGAATTTATTATAAGTGACTACCAGTACATACCGATTTTTGCTACAAGACTGACCCATCCTGAATCACAATATCCATTTTTAATCGGGAGTGTCTCATGGGTGGTGACACAAGATCAAAATCTGTGGTCTAGTATGTGTATAACATTCGCCTTTCTTCTCCAGGTTAACCAAAATTGTGACCAGCAGAAGCTCGGAATTTGTAAAGTGCACCGCTAATCCGAAATATTCTCACTGACTGAATTGGATGCCAGAGCAATCTCGAAGCAACTAGATTGTATTTTGTTAACTGCTACTTCTCCTGCATTGTGACAGCGAAATGGCAGAACAAGATGGTATAAAACCAGCCATGGCATATCCATAAACATGTATGTAATAAACCGGACACTTCAGTGAATTTCCAGATAACTTGAAATATTTACCCTACATCTGTGACATTTATATTGAGTGCTTGGTCTATAGCAATACTGGGACACTGAAATAAAATGACCTCCAACATTTAAAAGGAAGTTAGGTGAGGCATTGTCAGGTAACATACATACGAATACAAGGTAGGCCTACGCACACAGGCTTATTATTTAAGCCCTGTTTTATACAGAATGTGCAGTGGTGTGCAAGGGGCGAGATGACCTCTTGCTACGCTTCGCTAATTCTGTTCACTCCAGGCGAATGTGCCTGGCATGCCTGGAATTCAAATCAAAGCCAGGGCATTTTTTGTGAGGTGCTGGTCAGTAGCCATGGTTACACTACAGTGGTAGCATTAAGGATTTTTTTCCATGAGTCCATTTTTTTCAAGTGGACTCTTTTTGCCTCAGATTGCTTGAAAATGAGGAGTCCAAATTCGATTTCCATGAATCCAAATAAATGGACTCTTTTGCAGGGAAGACCAGCAAATATGAAGCGTCCATCCACTTTTTTGATGAAAAAGAGGGCACTCTGCGATACATAGGCCTATATTTAAGTCTTCACAGATTCAAACAGAGGCAGCTCACATCCCTGGCTGGCTGCTGCGTCTACATGTACCTCCTTGCACTCCGAAATGTTCACCAAACAGTTTGATTTCTTCATCGCCATAGCTACTGATGCCGCCATCACCAGGGATATTCTTTGGGCTGAAGATTTCAAGGGCTTTGGAAGCTTGATTGCTCTTTTTGTTGGATTTCTTGTCGCCTTCCGCTTGATCGCCGCCATTTTCGTTTTACCTCAGTTTTGCATGTCCGGGATCTACCTCATTCCAAACTTCACGTTTCTGCACATGTGATGTACGGTACAAACACCTGGGAGCGTGGGTATAACTCAAATCAAGCTGCATTGTTTGACTCCGAATGTGGCAGATTCGCGCGTGGTAACGCGGAGACGGCGTCAATAGGCCTAGGCCGTAGGGGCGGGCGTTTTTCCTCAGAGATCCTAAAAATTCATACGTCGATATTGGCATGGACGTTTTTCAGTTGCAAGAATGAAAAAATTAGGCGTCTTACGTTGCGTCCTAAATATCTCAGGAGGACGTTTTTGCAGGAAGCTTTTTTTCTCAATTTGCGTCTGAAGTTGATTTCATGCATCCAGGGACGCATGGATGCACCTTAACGCGATCCCTGCACTACATATCCCTGGGTTTTTTGCGGTCAAACCATTGAATTGCCGGGCTTCGAGAAACCCGTGTCTGAAAAACACAGGTTTTTGAGACACGGCAAGCTTGCCGTGCTTTTCGAATTCTCCGTGTTTACGTTAGTTCTTCGCACGGCTACAGATGGCGCAGCCCATTAAGTGACGTCGTTTTCGCACCTCCAACAATGTGTGCCAATACAGAAATGGAAAAATTTGACCAAAAAGTTTGACAGAAAAATTGGATCGTGTAGATTGAGCATAGGTGTTTTGATACGATGTCACAGCAGCCATGTTGGAAGTAGTATACAGGTACGGTATACAATAAAAGAACAAACTTTCACAACAATAGAAGTTAATCTCCATGGACCGTGACTGGCAAAAAATGCTTTTGTTTAGGCTCCTTTGTATACCTCCAATATGGCCACAATATATACTCTGCAGTATCATCCAACAACCAACCTTCCACCTCACAATAAGTACATGTAATTGCATTCAACAGGGGAGATTTGAATCCAACAAATTCACTGCCAATTTCTGTAAATTTTTCTGTAAATTATCTGTGATTGATTGTAAGATTTCGAGCAAGAAAGAGTTCCAGTTTTACCAAGTTCTTGACTGTACAGAGTCAGGCAGCCTGATCCACGAATGAAGCCTCAATCAAGTGACTAGCTGTGGTGAAAAGAGTCGCATGTCACCCACAAGGTGGGCCTCAACGAACTAGACTCGGGACCCAGTCGTTGTGTCGCTCCGGCCGCCGCACTCCACTCCACAAACGACTGGGAAAGCAGGCTGCAAAATCAGCGGCTAGCGTACCGACAACAACAACGACCATCTCGACCAATGAAATTGCCCGAAAAGCAATCTACTAGGGGAAATCTGGCACACTTTTGATTGGTTGTTATTGATGAAATTTACCAGAGCCTCTCGCCCGTCTAGAAACTTTTCAAAGTCACTAGCAGGATATTTTTTTATCCGTAAGTACTGTTTATTGCACACAGCATCGAATTAGGCACCAGGATACCGTCCTTGACCTCGAAGAAAGTTGCGATATAATCAGCTGATTTGACATCTTGCAAAGAGCAGACGACGGCCGTTGAAGACGCAGTTTCTGATTGGCTGAACTCATTCACATCCGTTGTTGTTGTCGGTACGCTAGCCGCTGATTTTGCAGCCTGCTTTCCCAGTCGTTTGTGGAGTGTAGTGCGGCGGCCGGAGCGACACAACGACTGGGTCCCGAGTCTACAATGAACCAGATGACACCAGGAGAGAATGGAAGAAATAGATTCTTTCAGATATTTCATATATAAATAAAATACATATAAATATATATAATAAAAATATATACATCTGAAATAATCCATTTCTTCCATTCTCTCCTGGTGTCATCTTGATTCGTTGAGGCTCACCTTCCGAGCTGACTCCTCGCCAGAGCGGGTCACATTTTAGTCAAAAGCAAAATCCGCATAACTTGTAGTAGAATTAGAATGTCACACTTTAGTGCAGACAGGACATAGTTCATACGGTAATCATTGTCATTCATTGATGATCCCACAGCAAAACTTGACATTCCTGTTTGACCATCGACCTGTACTGTTCACAGAGTGATTCAGATTGGCATGGGTGACCCTTGCAAGCATTGTCCAGTTACTGGTAGTGAACTTAGGAGATAGGCTCAACTGACTTTCAAAGTCAGCCATGACGTCAGCAGGTCTTTTATCATTGCCAACCCACATCATGGCAAAATTGATTACATTACAACCCAACACTGGTGGGATGACTTTAGTATTACATCGCTTTGGCCTGCTTTTTAAAAGCAGTCATTCCTTGCACACAGACAGTACAGGAAGGCCTTCCCTTTTTCAGTTCAGTTCACCAAGCCGACTCAACTAAAATAGTTGGTGGGAGACTTTTGTCACTGATGTATTGAACCTTAAAATTCCAGGAGATGGGTTCTCCCTTTTTCTTCTGCTCATCCAAGGGTACACTACGGGACGAGTTCACTTTCGTCCATGGCCACACCTTGCCATTAGGCGACGGCAATTTTTATTGTTGTATAGCGGGCCCGCCGACATTGATTTCTGAGAAAGTGAAATAAAAATAAAAGTGGAAAAAATCTTGATTTCTTTTTTTAATTTGCTGCCGACAACCCCAAAACGAGAATGAAATTTCCCGGGAACAATAAAATGCCAATCTTGCCTCTTTTATTTTCCAAACAGTGCTCTGAAATTCAATTTTGTTAGGTTGTGGATGTAAAAAATGATAAGATTATTTACGCTCTCGAGGCACACTACAGGCGGGTTTGCCGACGATCCTGACTTGAGAATAGCTTTCACTTCTACAACGTCCCCAACTTATGGTTTTATTTCTCTAGGATAGAAAGACATCGCCTCAAAAACTGTTTGGTTGGGTTCCTGACGAAATTTCCTTTCCGATGACATAAAGCTTGCCCGCGTTGGTCATCTTTATGAACAGATGTTAACTTGATTTGTGTGAATAGGCTACAACCGACCGTGGCCATCAGAGTTGGCTTCGCGCCAACTCATACAGCATCTCCATGAGGGTGCACCTACGATGTTCTGGTCAGCCAGTCTGACCTATATGAGCAGAAAATAAGCTATGGTGGACACTATGAGAGGCTGAAACGGGGTCTTTTGTTCAACATGTTCAATATTCTGTTGATTTTATTGCAAGCTTTACTTTGATAACCATTTTGGGGCCAATTTATCAAGTTAAGTGAAAGAAATCCCNTTTATGGGACGACTGCCACGAAACTCCGATAGCACTAACACTAACACTAACAGGAATGACAGGGCCGAACACTAACAGAGAAATTCTGTAATGGTAAAAGGCATTGCATACCTCTCTGTTACGCACTGTTAGTGCTATCGGAGTTTCTTGGCGATCGGCCCAGATTGATAGCTTACTGTGCTAACGTCTAGACCCAAGTCAAATCAGTCACACCAAGGTGTGGTTCGATAAAAAATAATCATCTTCATAATTTATCATCATTAAACACATCGATCAACTAATCACTATGGCGACTGCAATAAGGCCACAAGTACTTTTCTGGGCTCAGACAGGGCAGCCGCTGCCCTGTCAGACTGTTGGACACTGCAGACTGAACTGACATCAACGACTGATCCACTGGTTAGACGACAATTCGTCAAATCTGTTCTGGCAGAGTGAAAGTGAAACAACTTAAAATTCAATTCAGCGGGGACGAATTGTCCCACGGGATGAATAGATATCACTCCAAAACAGTGCAGCACTTGACGTCATTTCTGAATGTCACGACGTGACTCGAAAAAAAAATCCAGTTGTTTCAGTGATCATGACATCGGGAAACAATTTGATTTTTTTCGTCTCACGTCAAGACATCATGAAATGACGTGCGGGACGTCATGAGGCTGGACCCATCAGGTGCTGCACTCTTTTGGAGTGATATTGTCTATTGTAATGTGAAGCTAAGTGTACATCGGCCTTGCAACTGGAAGCAACAGTCACTATCGATGTACCGGTACGCGTTCCGCACACATCGGTTACGACAGGTCATTGCGGCAACAAAGTCATTAGTTCAGGAGTTATTGCACTTTTTGTGTTTTTGGTTTCTGCCACCTGGTGGCCAAACTGAGAGTCGAATCGGACCGAAACTTGGTATCGTGGGTCATCTGACCTAGGGGTATATATGTACCAAGTTTCAGATCAATAGCTCCAGCGGTTACGAAACGTGCCCTGCTAACGGACAACGACGACGGACGACGACGACGACGACGACGGACGACGACGGACGACGGACGCTGCACCATCGTAATAGCTCACCCCAGTGAGCTAAAAAACAACTAGTGTGGATGAACTTTTATTTTTATTTTTTTTCCTACTCCCTACATTTCATTTTGCCTAGGTCCGCCCGCTATACAACAATAAAAATTGCCGTCGCCTTAGGCAAGGATACCAGTTCATTTCCGAAGTAAATATACTAAATTGAATATAGAACATGGAATTTTTGTGCAATCCAAGTAAGAAAACTCCTAGTCCAAATCATGTAATTTGCAATCAGCTTCAGCAATGGGCCTTCTGAAGGGTGGCCACTTTTTGTTTTGAAAACCTCATCCATGACTTTGCCTAAAGCCGGTGACAGACTGATGCATACGCAGCGCGTCCTGCCAATCAGATTCTTCGGTACGTGTTTCGGTCAGTGTTACCGCCTGCCTGATTGGTTGAACAATTTCCGACGCATTGCTTATGCGCCAGTCTGTCACAGCCTAAAGAGTAAGAAAATTTTCATTGACAGCACAAATAGCTGAAGGCAATTCATTGAAAATCCCACTTCTTGTTTGGCATGTGTTTCGGCTTTCAGCCTTCACACAATATTGACTGATCAAGATAAGGTAACTGGGATATTTTATACCTGGGCCGACTGCCATGAAACTCCGATAGCACTAACAGGGCCGAACACTAACAGAGAAATTCTGTAATGGTAAAAGGCATTGCATACCTCTCTGTTACGCACTGTTAGTGCTATCGGAGTTTCTTGGCGATCGGCCCAGATTGATAGCTTGTACTGTGCTAACGTCTAGACCCAAGTCAAATCAGTCATACCAAGGTGTGGTTCCATAAAAAATAATCATCTTCATAATTTATCATCATTAAACACATATCAATCAACTAATCACTATGGCGACTGCAATAAGGCCACAACTACTTTTCTGGGCTCAGACAGGGCAGCCGCTGCCCTGTCTGTTGAACACTGCAGACTGAACTGACATCAACGACTGATCCACTGGTTAGACGACAATTCATCAAATCTGTCCTGGCAGAATGAAAGTGAAACAACTTTTAAATTCAATTCAGCGGGGACGAATTGTCCCATGGGATGAATAATCACTCCAAAACAGTGCAGCACTTGACAGGTCCAGCGTCATGACATCCCGCACGTCATTTCTGAATGCCATGACGTGACTCGAAAAAAATCCAGATTTGTTTCAGTGATCATGACGTCGGGAAACAATTTGATTTTTTTTGTCTCACGTCAAGACATCATGAAGTGACGTGCGGGACGTCATGACGCTGGATCCATCAGGTACTGCACTCTTTTGGAGTGATATTGTCTATTGTAATGTGAAGCTAAGCGTACATCGGCCTTGCGACTGGAAGCAACAGTCGCTATCGCTGTACCGGTACGCGTTCCGCACACATCGGTTACGACAGGTCATTGCGGCAACAAGCGGCACAATCCAGTCTTCAATCTGGAGCGCACACATCGGACAGGCAATGGTACTGAATGCTGCACGGAAATTGTCGATGTCTTCCGATTGGACCACTCGGGATTCCATCACATGACCATGATGACCAGGTGTGCTCCACAAACAAAGGAAATTCATTGCTAGCGCACGTATCAGAAGCGACTGAAGACAACTGGAAGCAACGGTCGGCAACGAGTAGAACATGAGCAACTGGCTGGAACTAGCAGCAATGGTTGGCAATTAGCGCTGCCGGTGCGCGTCCGGCCTGTTTGAGCATCTGATCAGTTGCATCTGATCAAATGTGATCAGTTGCTGCTGGTTCCAGGTAGTCGCCAGCCGTTGCCGGAAACGCCATTGCCAGTAGTTGCTTCCATTCCAGTCGCAAGGTCGATGGGACGAATTGTTCTAGAGCCCGATCCGCTATGCGTAGAACCTTCCTTACCTTGTGACTGATTCAGCTACATCCGTCCTACTGGTGATGTTGAGCTCTTCCCGAGAATTGACCGCAACACTGATTTCTCCATCCATTGAGCTAGCTTCGCTGTTCTTTCCACCAGTTGTATCGACCGTTGCACTGTGAATTGGGGCAATCACATCAGGCATGTTGACAGAAGATTAGTTCACCTGAGAAGGAGAGATTTAAAAGAATTGAGTTGGTGCCAATGTACCCCTTGGACTCTGATTCACTCAACTGAAAAAACGTACGTCATAAGAGTTGAATGGTTCTTTTTACTTCACTGCACGACAGAACAGCATACCTACTGTAGCATGGCTTTTGGGTATTCAAAATTATTTGTAGTGTATATAGGCCTCTAAGGAAAGTTGGATATTGTGCATTGAAGTTTTTATGTCTATGCCAAATTTCTTTTTTTTTAAAATTATGTACGGCTGGATGGACAGTACTGTTATTCTTTAGACTTGGAGATACCGGCATAAAGGCTCAAAGTACATTGTAAAGAAAATCATGATTATGGCAGCCAAGCAGATTAATGTACAACCTATAGTATGTTGATTTTTACTGACCACCTTCAGGCATGTCAGGAAACATACCTAACTGAATCATGGAACGAAATATATACTCAAGTAATGAAGAAACACACTCATCTTTTACATTGTAGGCTGACCACCTAAAGGCATGTTCACACCAAAACCGGATTACCATACGATTTCTGTGCAGACGCTTCATTTTGAAATAGCGTTGAACTCGATGGTTTGCGGGAACCGCACTGCAAAATGCACCAGAAACCAGTTTTGGAGTGAATGTGCCTTGGTTTTTTGAATAATAAATTGACATAAAATCATATTCAACCAAACAACGAGGTGCCCAAAGAACTATACGATTCTCCATCTGTCATGTCTGTGGTAACTTCACGTATAAATATCACAAGCAAGCTGAACATCACGAGCAACACTAACACGGTCACACTGTCACTGATATAAATTGGAAAAACACACATGATGGAAGTGTTCTTCCTGAATGACCACATTCCATACAAAACAAATTCATGAAAATGCAGAGGGAAATCGAGAGGAAGCTAACCGAAGAGAAACTGAATGCCTGACAAGAGAAGACCTGGTGGTGGTTGAAAGTGACATAACAAAACTGAGTTAAGATGTGGTGTGACATCAGACCAGGATGCAACTTTGAAATTATCAGGGCCAAGTCTTAAGTGCAGTTGAACCGGAACTTAACAGTTAAAAATAATACTATACTAATTATTGTGAATCAATGAGAAGGAGGAAAATATCGTCCAAAGTGTCACCATTGTTGTCAATGGCAGGAATATGACCCACTGATCACCTTTGTGATTTGACATTTGAGGTAAACACTACAAATGGGACATAGGCATTGTTCCTGAATCTCCTGATTTCAAGGGAACAAACTTTGAACCAACATCCAGGGTTTGTTTACTACCGGTACTACCGGTACTGTTCTGAAGAAAAAAATTATTATGAGAGAAAAAGACTGCAAAGAAATTTTATTCCTAAAGGCGCAATTCCACGTGACAGTTTTCTATCGAAAGTTTGCTGTCAGATAGTAGGCCTAGTCAATTACCGGTATTGCTGTCAGACAGCAATAATTGACTATCTGACAGCAAACGTTTACCCCGTAATAGAAAACTGTCACGTGGAGCAGCGCCTTTAGTGTATCAATTGACTCCAGCTTAGGCCCAGGCCAACATGTTGGAACTGATTATAACATGGTCATGGAAAACCATTCTTTCTTCCTTCTTGGTTGTGAAGCGTCATGAAATGGGGAACCCCAAGCTCACTCCTCGTAAACTTGGCCTTGGCCTACTTAAACTTGGCCTTGGCCTACTTAGTTGTCGTCACTGTGTCCACCCCACTTCACTATCATGATAGCAGAAATCAATAACGAGGTTGATTTCTGATGACAGTTGTTATGGTCTGTGATGATTGCAACGTGGATTGCAACCACCTTTCCAGCAAGCAACATAACAACGGGCCGATTTCTTTTGCTGTC
>NMRB01001483.1:116471-135930 GCA_002633025.1 Notospermus geniculatus
GTGAAGGATTTCATTGGGACCGACAAAAATCGGTCAGTTTAGAGGGGTGGTCAAGTAAGAGGGGTGGTCGAAGAGAGGGGTTCCACTGTACAGCCAAACATGTCTTTGTATGAAGCTGAAATATCTCATCTTGATTTTCAATACCAGCTCACATGGTAATGTCAGATGTGTTACCTCAGTATCAAACAAACAATTAACTTCCAGAAAAAATGAAATGTTGATGCAGATTTAGGAGCACATAGAAAACCAGTAAAAATACCATACACAAAGTTTCTAGAAAAAAATCAACACATTATGGCAAACATATGTTACGAAAAAACAACCAAGAAAATTGACCAGTAAATAGTCACAGTCAACTTGAAGTGCATAAACAAAACAATGCATAAATAATATCCTCTACATGTACATGTAACCAGTTTCGAATTTTCACTAACCAGCTCACCAGTAGTCCATATGTTATTTTTCTAGTGATGTTGTCCTTGTCACTAATTCGAAACAGCTCAATATCAATGTTATTCATTTCACATTTGAATCAAGTTCAGTAGCCTTCCCACATACTCGGTTCATTCCAAGCCTCATTGTCGTAAAAACCAGGAGCGCCTGGATGAAAATCCTCGCGATGGGGATCACGAAAGTAATCCTGCTCCCCAGCCCCGTTGTCAGGCGATTTTTCCTTTCTCTTTTGCTGGCATGGTTCTTCATTACCCGAGTCGCGACCGCGGCGTACGGTCTTTCCATAGGTTCCATCCCCTTCCGCGCATGTGTGGGCGTTCTTGTGGTGGTTTGCACGATCCTCAGCACGGTTAAATAACCACTTGGTGTTGTGCCGTCCATCTTCGCGGTCATCCATACGACGGAAGTACCACTTCGGGTCATGACGCCTATCCTCTCTATCTTCAGCACGCTTGAAGAGCCAGTCTGCTTTCCCTTTCTCCGTCTTCATACCTTGTGTTTTCTCTTCTTTCGAAGAGTCAAACGACAAGGTGGAGTTGTTCTCATCCTTGTCAATTTCAATTTCAGCCTCTTTGACCTCCTCCTTGTGTTTGTTTCCTTCTCTCTTCTCTGTGACAGGTGTGATCACAATCTGTATGCCTTTCTTCCTCTTCCGCATGTCTTTCAAATATTTCCTCGTCACTTTCACCTGCCAACGCGCAAGTGAACTCTCGCACGAGTGTTGCAGGGTAGCGTCCAAGGAGTCGGAGAGACTAGCGCGCCACCAACTGATCTGGCAGTTGAGCCACACCACATCTTTGTCACCACTCAAACACGACACGCCCCATCCTAACCTCAGGTACTGATAATTGAACTCATCAAAGTCTTCCAAAATCTCTTCCCTGTCGGAATTATCAATTCTATACCACTGTTTCTTGGTCAAATTTTCCACCACATATTTCAAACTTTTGAATTTCTTCGTCACCTTCTTACACTTTTTCCCTTTCTTGGAAATATGCTCAGGACCCATACCTTCACCATGTTTTTCCTGCTCGTGTGTCTTCTCTGCAGTTTTTGGTTTCTCTTCACGGTGTTTACCCGTACATGCCTTCCCCTTGCACTCCCTTGTCTGCTTAGTCCCTTCTTTAGACTTGGGATGCAATTCATCCTTGAACTTCCCAAAACGCTCTTTGATACTTTTGCCAAACTCAAATAAACTTTTTGTTACGTCATCTTGAACTTCACGGACTTTTGGTGCATGAGATTCATAGAGGCCAGACGATATGTTCCGCAATCGGGTCCAGGTTTCCTTGATCTGAATGCTGAGCTTCGACATGGTCTCTTTCGTTTTGTTGATATATTCCTTGACATGATCCGAGTTGCTGAAATTTTGAACTTTTGAAATCGTTTTATCAACTGTTTCTTTCATCTGGGATATAACATCTTTAGTCTGATTAATATGCTTCTGAAAATTTTCTGAATTTGTGTAATTTCGAAACTGCTTCCACTTGACCATCAAAACATCCTGTAAATTTTCAAACCCGTTTTCTGCATATTTCATACCATCTTTAAATTCAGCAGACTGTGTGAAGTTATAGAAAGCACCCCACTTTTTCTTCATATAATCAGAAATTTTCATTTCTTTGGTCGTATTCAGAACAAATGACACCTTTTCCATGAAAACTCTTGTTAAATTCTGTGAATTTTGCTGACTTAAAATATTAGTGAATTCTGACACATTGATATGACTAAAAACAACCTTCATACAGTCCATAAAATTCTTCTCATCTCTACTGACATTTTTCTTGGCTCTTTCCGAGAGGAACATCGTCTGCCACATGTCTGAGCGATTTTTCTCGAGTTGTAAATTTTCTTCTAGGCCTTTCAGTCTCTTCTCCAGCAGCTTGTTTTCTTCAAGTAACACGTTGGATTGTTGATCTGCAAACAAATAAATCATTAAAGTCCTTCTGTACTGAATTTTACGGTACCCGGTATTTTCGAAGTGTTCGGAGAATGCAGGTAGAGGTCTCATAGCCTTGTGAAGTCCCCACAATGCTTGCCTGATACCTACTTCAAAGAATCAAGACCTAGTTTTCAGCATGCATTTGTAAAAACTGCAGGCAGAGCTCTATTTTATTCAGATAGAGCATTTAATATTTTACACTACACTAACGTCAGTGAACGTAAGCACTTTCTGAATTCAATACAGTGTGGCTTTAAGTGATGAAAAATATGCCTCTTGTTTACTAAAAGAACCATGGGTGATTTTAATTACCATATTCATTGGCACAACAGCTGAACAAACTTAACAGCAAATCAGTGCGAGCAAAAATATCTATTTTTGGTGCGAGTCAACCAGAAAATTGAAAAATTTGAAATTTATCAGGGCCCGACAAATCTGTATAAGGTATGCTATTGCCAGCACTGCTTACCCTCATTTGACCCTTGAGTATACCGCGACTTGGACACAGCAGATTGGAGTTCTTCATTTTCCATTTTAAGCACATTGACCTTCTCTCGGAACTGGGTCACCTGATCAGGGTTGGCCGGATGCTGAAGATACCGCAAACGAGAAACTTCGGCCTTCAGATCGATGTTCTCAACCATCAAAGCATTGAGACGTGTTTTCAAATCCTTCAGCAATGAAGCAGTATGGTGTTCAACTTCCTCCTTGCTTCGAGACAAGTCGTCGAGGTTATTTTTGGCGTCGTTCAACTGGACGGCGAGTATTTCTTGAGACTGCATTAGTTGTTTGTTCTGTTCCTTCACATCCTCAAGTTCCGTCCCGACGGCAATCAAACGTCCTTGTAAATCACTGATTTCGTTATTTTTATCAATTTCAACCAGCTGTTTACTCATGTTCAGTTCGTCAAGCTTCATCTTGTAATCCGTGAGATTTTTCCTCAAAGCTGCATTTGACTTGCGCTCATCGGTGTTGCGGCCTTCGAGCATTGTTTTCTGTGACACAAGGCCGTCACTCAGGTCGGTCAGATTTTGGCGCATGTCGTCGACCCTTAAAGTCAGGGCTCTGTTTTCATGAGAGACTCTTTCCATGTAGTCTGCCTTGACTTGAACGGCATTCTTCAGGAGATCATTTTCTCTCTCGAGGTGGCCAATCCGGTTTTGAAGTTCATTCAGAATGGTTTTCAGTTTTCCCTGGAATGGAAGCATCGATTGCACTTAATCTTTCCAGGCAGAGTACGGTAAAGGACTTGCAAGATCTTAAATTTTCTGTAAAATGGGTGTAACATTGTAGCAATAGTAACATTTGTAGCATTGTAACATTGTACCATTGTACCAATAAAAAAATATTTGATTTGACTGAGAACCTAATGACACATTTTGGCATTAGGGTAGTTTACTGGGTAGTTTAGTTTACTTTAGATTTGAATATACATTTTAGGCTCCATACACAATACTGAGTGAATGAATGAAATGCGGGACGAAACCAGAGTGCCAGAGAAAATCCTGCACCGTCAAAGATGCACCATCTCTATAACTGGTCCAATGGATACAGGTCGTTTCGGCCCACCTACTGTACCAGTTCGACCCCTGGTCCGAACTGACCGTGGGCCAAAATGACAGTGGGCTAAACTGGCCATGTGTGTGGTGAGTCAGTTCGGCCCGCTGGAAAATTTTCCAGCATCATGACACCTTGAAACTTGTTATCTTTTTTAACAAAACTGGTTGATGATGATGATTTTTGTGAACTTTTTGAGGAACCGATTAGCCTTTTTTGTAACAAAATTGATTTGTTGGAATGTTTTTATGTTTATAATTTCAACTGCTTTGATCAAAACGACCTGGAATCTTGGCAGTGACAGGTGCCGATGTTTCCATTGCACCAGTCTGAAAGTCCAAATATCAACGATCGAGTGGTCTCTCACCTCCTGATATTCATACATGCTTGATTCCATATCTGCTCTCTTACTCGCACACGTCTCCAAGCTCTGTTTCAAATTTCGAACCCGTTCAGCCTCACCACCCTGTTGCATGTACACATCATCATCGTGACGACTCCTGAACAGCAGTTCACGCGACGTGCCTGAAAGTTTAGATTAGAATCAGTTTCCTGCTCCTCTGACTTTCGCACATGTAAATTCTAATACCGTAGGTCAAATAAAGCCATGCCCTGTGAGTGATATCTGGATTTGTATCACCTTGTGTTAATGGCCTTGGTGAACCAACCCACACATTTCAATAGCTGAAATGTACTGCGTAACAGGTAAACAGTACCAGATGAATGCACAGGCAATCTAACAACCCTTGTTGATCATCACTCAGCGACTTCGACAGGTTTTCCTAGACCGCCACACATATGGGTATGGGTGTGTGGGGTGGTCTAGGAAAACCCGTCAGATGTCACTGATTGACCAACAAGGGGTCAGATTGCCTGTGCATTGATCTGCTACTGTTTACCTGTTACAAAGAACATTTCAGCTATTGAAATGTGCGGGTCCACCAAGGCCATCACTTTCCTCAAGTGCGACATCCAATGGGTTTTCCTCACATATAACTTGAGACTCCTATGCAATGCCTTTGGCCAAGCATTTTCTCCAAATCACATTTAAAATTCTTCATTTAAGCAACAACAGCTTTTGGCTCCCTGAGTAACCTCAAAACTGAGGCTGAATGATGCTGAGACAGAAGTGATTTGACTAGCTCTAAGAGTACACAGGATTATTTCAAAGATACTGAACGCAAACTCACCAAATGCATGTCCAATGCCGATGCCAATTCCAAGGGCCAAGACAGCTCCCAAAACAAGACTCAAGATGGTGTTCAGGTTAGTGTTGGGGTTGTGCTTGTACTGCCTGATCCTGACGGGGTCAAACAGTGTTACCTGATCCTCAATCTGGTCTTGGTTTGAGAGGTCAGAGTCATCGTTTATTAGCGAAATATCACTTTCGGGCAGTGATTCATCATCTGGAAGTGGAAAGAATCACCAACACTGATTTATGTTTCTACCAACAAATGGTTCTTGATATCTCGCCACTCAGGTTAGGGTCAGATTTCATGTTGAACTGCTGGAAATTTGAAATCAACAATGAATAGTTCATAATCCCCCTAGTTGAAAACTCAACAATCCATGATTCAAAGAGTTCACCATTTAGTTTTTGTTAGCCATTTACATGTAGGCCCATTTCCAGCGGTTTCTGCAGTGGTTTGTGATGAACGATGTGGGTTTCAGAGACAACATGCAATATATTTGGCTAAAGCGGTACATACACGTGCGATATTATTCACAATATGGGGCCCGGAATGGGGGGGGGGGGCATGTGCTTCTGGCATGATGGATAGTAGAAAGATTGGCAATAATATTGCCCATTTTCATCCTCATATTGTGCAATAATATTGCATGTTTATGGGCCGCTTAACACACCGAAGGGCCGTCCTAATCCTGTGAGTACCGCACTACTTGTGGCAAAACGAGGCTTAAATTGCTATCGTAGTAACAGGCCTCGAGTAGTCAGCTCCGCAATATTATAAACTTGGGGCAGTGAGAAATGATATAGAATGTAAATGTATCAGTATTTGTGCTGTCTGATCAGAATAAGATCTAATTAACTACAAATCAACATTGAACGACATCATAAAACATTACCTTCGGCATTTGTAATCATATTTATTTTGTCTGAGACCAGGTAGAACAAGATTCTTCAGGTGAAGTTGACTCCGTTCTTGCTACAATAATAAAGCTTTCAACCAGTGCAAAGAGATAGACAGACTGACAGTCTTCACATGTGAAGTACTCAATGTGAAGGAAACAGACCATACATAAAATGATTACTAAATCACCCCAAACCATTTTTCCTGCTTCAGTGTAAAACTTCTACTCAGCTACAGTAGGCTATGCTACAGAAGCTGGCACCGCTTAAGTTAGTAACCAAATAACTTATGGGGAGGGTGGAACATGTATAGATTAAGAAAGAGGACGGGAGATGACATGAATTCAAGGGCCTTGATATGTTAGTCTGAACACTAAACAAATAATATGAATAAGGAATAATCAGTAAAAAAAATGCACAGATTCAGCACTAGAACCAGAGTTTTGGATCATTCCTCTCTCAGCTCATCTCTCCCCCCCTCCTCCCTCCCTGATTACCGGTACACCATGGCCCGTATTTTAGAATGCTCCTCAACGTAAAGGAATTCCTCAAGGCTATTGTTCTCAACAGGAGAACAATAGCCTTGACGAACTCCTTTACGTTGAGGAGTATTCTAAAATATGGCCCTTTGTTTCTTCAATTCAAAGGTGAGGAGTGTGACCAACACAAGGGCACATCCCTAAAGCTGCATTTACTGGCGCACGGATCTGCTCTGTGTCCGGTCCGTCAAAAAATCGATGAAATGGACTTTTGCATTGTCGTATCAGGAAAACTAGGGGCAAACGGACTGAAAACGGACCTGATCCGTGCGCCAGAATGCAGCTTTACTCGTCACTTGAATCCTTACCAGATCTACGATCACGGTGTATAAAGCTGAACCTGGAACTAACACTAGAGCCAGAGGTGTTCATCATGTCTCTTTCGACTGAATTTTCCTTACTAATTTTACCAATGTCTTCATCTGCAAGGACAATGGGTTAAACGTGTTACGGTCTAAACAAGGGGAAAATAAGGGACCTGATTAGGACTAGTTCCATATACAAGCAGGGACTGGAGGTTTTCCAGAATGTTCACATCCTGAGGGACACCCTACTGTGGAGACCTTTATATTAGTGGAATAAGGCAGGAGAAAATAACATATGAGTAGAGCAAAATCCAAAACCAAGCAAGTCCTGAAGAAATAATCTGGCCTCAGTATTTTCAAGACTGAACCATTGCCAATCACTTTCTTTGTAACGATATGTGTTGGAAATAATGACCATTGAAGTTTCTAAGGAATGAATTTAGAATGAAGGTATTCCTGCAGATATTCTAACCTCCTATCAAGACATACACAGCATTTAATTGGTTCACGTGGGCCTATAGTCCCTTTAAAGTCCCAGCTTCATCCCCCGTCCAGGCACTCTTCATTTAGTTCATAATGATCATATACTTTGGATAAAATGTGCATTATCGACCAAAATGACTTCGTTGATTAAATAAAGTGCAATGAAGTTTTGTGTCCCTAAAACACAAAAGGCACAGAATGAGATCGGAAACGTCCGGTAATCTTCGGAATGATGACGTCAACTCAGGAATTCGGAACCAATTGGCCAACATCGGGCTAAGGTCTCATCGTCGCCATTTTGTTGTCGATTCAAAGTTTCAGTGGGGCGTACTACACTTGAGCGCATGAAAATTCAATGAAATGGCCAGGGCCATTGTGCTCACCTCTGTGATAAGTCTCCATGGTTAAGTGTGAAACTGTGACTCTCATGGTCAATGTTGAGGATCAGTACAGATAAGATAAAGCTGAACACACCAAGAAGTATTTTATGATCTGATCAGTATTATCAGTCAATGACATTAACTCAGGTGATGGCANCAGCAGGTGTATTACCCGAAATACCCTGCGAGTCGGCCATTTTTCCTGAGTTTACGTCACTTCCTGTTTGGGATCCACTTCACTCTCAGTCATTTTTTTGTTCGGGCGGGCACTCCTGGGGCCCTCAAAAAGTCTGCTTTTTTATGAAGTCGGTAGGAATTTCAAACAAACCATCAGCCGGTTGGCATTTTTGTTCATTGTTGAACCAGTTGCATCAAGTAATTGATGCTGCTCGACGGGGGATGAAGCTGGGACTTTAAGTGACCATTATATTGGGTCCAATTTGAGCTTGTAACGGATTTTTCGGCACTAAAGCATTAACATATCTCAAGACAATGAGCTGAGATATGCTAGTTTTTATGCCTAGAAGTGTCCCAGCTATTTATTTTAGCTATTATTACGCGATTAATAAGTTTTTTTCGGCATTTTGTGGTTTTCTAGAGATTTCATAATTAAGAAACGATTTTGGTTGGCTAGAATCCATACAGGGGTCACACATTCATCTCGGGCTCCAGGGCGGCCGAGCATGGTTTGTATAATTAGTGTGACCTCGATGTGCCCTGACGTTGAGAAGCACATGTGGATATATATAGAAATTGGTATCTTTAGCCATGGTGCAAGATGGGGTATACATTAGCATCTGTTGACTATTACGACGAGCCGTGGATTATCACTCACTCTTTTTGTGCGAGTACTGAGTTAGGCCCGTTTGTTCGATCATGATGGAGACAGAGTGTTGTTTTGTTTACGTTTTTCAGTCGGCGTTTTGGCCTTAATCGAATGCACTTTGCTTTGACAACTTCATTTGACCTTGGAGTAATTGACTGTTCAATGTGTCAGGTTGAGCACTTGTGTTCTCGTATCGAAGGCATTTGTGTTTGTGCGAACATTCTTTACTTCAAACTCTGTTCACGTGAACCTTTTACGCCGCCAGGCTTGTTTGTGAGAGTATTTGTATTTTGTATTTGTATTTGATTTTTCCATCAGGGCCGACGCTATAGCATTATTGGCCCTGGTAAGTACGGAGGAGGCCATCACAAGCTACTCATGTTCCTCAGTTACTTGTATGGGGTCTTTTACTTGCCCTTGCAAAGACACAAGGTACAAGGCACCATGGCTGACTGCCCCATGCGACGGACTGAAGAACCAGGAATGAAATCCCATATGGCCCAGGCTGGATTCAAACCCAGGACCTGCTGCTTGCTAAGCGGACGTGATAACCACTAGGCTATCAGGGCTCCTCAATTTGTGAGAATATTTTACATGAACTAGATTTTTCCATCAGGTCTGAAGCCAATGCATATTGGCCCTGGTAGATGTGGAAGAGGCCATCTCAAGTTACTCATGATGACGTCTCTTACCGTACTTGCCCTTGCAAAGGCCCATGCGAAGGACTTGAGGAGCCAGGGATGGTTAATCCCATAAGGTCCAAGCTGGATTCAAACCAGGACCTGCTGCTTGCTTACTGCAGTGCTCCACGTAAGACAGGCGCAATCATGCTCGCGCCTGCAAAATTGCGTCGAGGAGCTCGATTGACCGTGCTCCTCGGCATCCTTGAAGTTCAGGCGCGAATGTGAACTGCTGTCCTTCACGAGTGTGAACAGCTCTCCTCGAGCCTTTGAGGAGCTCAACTGATTGAGCTCCTGCAGATTTCAAACGTGAAGGACGGTTAGTGGGTGTGATATCGATTAGGTTATCTGAGCTCCACAGGCATTTAACTATTTAGTTAAATGGATAAGAAATTTTCAGAAAAATAAAAAAAATCTTGTAAAATCGACCACAAAGTTATCCAGCTTTGTAAAATTGCCCGCAAGACAGAATGACAGCAGGAATATGTAAAAGGATCAAAGATGACATCGGATCGTATGAACTAAACCAATGTCTTGAAAATACTGAGCCAGTTTTGAGACCATCACCAATCAATCAATAAACTCAGGCTAGGAGAATTTACCCGATGATTCAACTTCCTTCTTTTCCTCCACTTCAAGTACTTGTATTCCATCTTCTTCGTCAGCTTTGGCCTCTGCCTGCTCCTCCGATCCACCATCACCCACATCTCGCGCTGCAGCAGCAGTAGCATTTTCACTAACCGCAGCGCCCATCAGTACCAATGACTGCAAATACTGGTGGGGGGCACCGGCCATAAAAGTTGCCTTGAAATTTAATTTGAAACAAATCAAAGTTTGGTGCATATTGTAATTTACTTTACAAGAATTGATGATACATCAGGAAGAGTTCCAAAGAAGAGGGGCACACTGGCATTTTATGTTATAAAGTAATATGTGTATGTGACCCGTGACAGCAAAATGAGTCGGAATGCACCAGAAAGAAAACCCAAGATGACACCCGAGAACAATTACAGAAATGGACAAAGTCAAATTTCACAATGGGCAGACAATCCTGAAATCAACAAGCCGTTGGTGTCACCTTGGGTCTTCTTCTGCGTGCATTCCAACTCACTTTGCTGTCATGGGTCACATATGTGTTGATTACCGGTGAAGGGCGACACAAGGACGGTGGTCAAAGAGAGGAAATAAATTCAGCTACCGGTACTGACATGATATTATTCTGAATCATCACGCCCTATGCAAATGCTCTTCCACTTGCACTTGTCGTGGAGGGAGCGGTAGGGACCATAAATGCTGAATTGAAAGGTGAGCACACTTTCTGAATATACATTCCTTATCTTACTGCAAACTTTTCTACGACAACATACCCCTGGCTCGGCTTGGTCTTCTTGTTGGAAAGAATTCAAAGGAGCAACAGCTTCCTGACAAAGTGCTGGCACTGACTCATCTNATATGCAACAAACCGCATCAAAATTGGTTCGGTGGTATTTGAAATATGCAAGATACAAAGTGTAGATAAACATCTGTCAATGCCTGTACATGTGTTGTATCATGCGTTGGCGAAAGGGAGCAAGGGCTAAGAACCCCTGATGTTCTCAGGACGATGTGAAGGGTTTCACTGACCAACCCATGTTTATGTTGTAAGGTAAGAAGAAAATGTGGAATGAATAATTCTTGGGTCAAATTTTGTGGCAATTGTATTATATGTATGAAGGAAACTTCTTGTATATGAATTTTGTTGTTGTTTGCTTCTTTATAACGACAGTTACTTCATGTAGGATTCCAGACTCTGCAAATGAAAGTCTTTTATCATTCCACAGGTGTATTCAGTACACTTCTCAGGGATGCTTTGAGAAAGCTGACAGTTGGGCTCAAATGTTTGTTCGAATTGTCGTACTCTCTAAGTTGAGTACAGTAGGGCGTCATCTCCGAGTTGGAGTGGTGAAAGTCCTAACATGAGGAATCGTCAGTCAAAGCCACCATCGGACGCCCAGGAAACCAGGTTAAAGCTGAACTGCATGCATAAAACCAGGGCCTCGCACATTCTGTTTCATTTGCAGCTAATAGAGTTGTTATCTATTCATGACTGTCAGGGGCCTAGTACTGTCAGAAAAAGGTTACATCACCCCTTATGTAATAATGCCCCCTTTTTATACAGGCCCTAAAACCACGTCAATCATGGGTATTGTATGATTGTATGATGTCTGTTTCAATAGAATTCAATACCTTATGAATCGATGTTCCTTATGATCATACACAGACTATTTGGGGTTATGCCCTCTGGCCTTNCCCCACCCCACCCCACCCCCATGTGGGGCCCAATTCTTGCACTATCATTGTCAAATGATGTACAGCCTGTTGATACGCCTCAATTTCCTCATTGGTGACCGCATCAGGCCGCAACCTCCTCGTTCTCATGGGCCTAGCCATCGTAATAATGTCACACACTCAGACACAATCACCCAACTGATCTTTAGACTGATCTTCTGATAGTCATACATGACAGTCAGGGCCAATACAATGGCCTGATCATCAGCCTTGACAGTCATGCTTACTTCTAACTCATTACCCTCGGGAGGGGCACAAAAGCATTGGGCAAGCCATCTTTAAGTAAAGGCCTATTACCAGATCAACCATCAATCCACCTCAGTCGTGGTTATTGTTGGGTAACCATCTGCGCTTGGTCGGGCATACATTTTGCCAAATTCAGGGTCAGTTATTACATGGTCAGTATAAACATGGAACATGGTGGTCAGTATTATATAATGGCTCAGGTCACATTTTCTGACAGTACTGGGCCCCTGACAGTCATGAATAGATAACAACTCTAATTTCAGCTCAATCGGACCAATAATAACTGAGCTATGAGCAAAAGAAACTGGTGGTGTCGGCCACCTAACTGATACCGTGATATCACGGTCTTGGGCGTGAAAGAGTTAAAAAATTGGCGTGGGCAGTACCTGAAATAACTTGGGACATCCGGCATGTTTTATGCATGCAGTTCAGCTTTAAGAAAGTCCCAACTTCTGACTGGGAGTTTTGCATGACTCGCAAAGAAATTGAAATCTGATGAATCAAACATATTGGACGATCATTTAATACAAAAGTTTCTTGAGGGAATGTTATAGAATACAGATAAAAGATAAAGGCATGATGCTATGTCAAAGTGAAATTCAAAAACACCTTGTGTGATTCTCTCTTTGCGAACTTCATCACCAAATAGTTGTCGCATTTATGTTTATTTATCGCTTCGTCTGAGGAACGTTGTTTGACTGATGAAGTAATAGGGAGGTTTTGCAAATCTGACGAAAAACGAAGTAAGAAATACGAAATTGGACTTAACTTCCATGACGTAATGTATTTCAGGAGGTGGTTGGTACCACAAGTCGCCTGCTGCAACAGCGTCTTTTAGCATAGCCTATTACGTTAAACCGAAAGAGTTATGGTGATATTAAACTTTGAAATTTATCGACTTTCGTTTCCACTTCGTGTCTACGAAGTGGAAATTTAAAAACTCAAGATGCACCAACCATGGTAACTCTCTCGGTCTTGCATGATATGCTAAAAGACGTCGCACTGTCAGCAGGGGCATTTTGTGGTACCAACGATTTCCTGAAATACGTTACGTCATGGAAATGAAGTCCAATTTCGTATTTCCTCCTTCGTTTTTCGTCAGCTTTGCGAAACCTCCCTATTAACGATTCTCTTCCGTGGCTGAAAGCGACTTAGACTCGTTTTCCTTCTTGGACCGTATTCTGGCGTCCCTTCTGTCGAGTCCTGACGGCCGAGATCCGATATCCACGTTATTCCAGGTCCATCGCTTTTTGAGCTGCACAGGTGGCTTAATAGAGCCTAAAACCTGCCGCACACGAGTGCAACTTTGTCGCCGACGTTACTTCCAAAGAAGCTATTGTCCCAGCATCCATGTCACCGCACACAGTGCGTCAGCCGCCACACACGATTGCATGAACCATCTACCAGAAGATGTTTGGTCTACGTTGGAGGCCAAAAAATCCGTCTTCACATCTGCCTCCGGCCACCGCACACGGCAACATTTGCACGTATTTAGGAGGCAAAAATCTCTGGAGGCAAAATTGCACTCGGCGGCCCACTTTACAACACTGCAAGGAGAGTGGGTAAGCTTGACAGTAAAAACATCCTTTTTGCGACGGCGCTTTCCCGAAAAGCCTGCGAAAAACCGCCCGAGATCAAGTACAACTTTCAACTTGTCTCGCTTCATGATTGCCTTTCCCAAGAAAATGCTCATAAAGTTGTCCGTTGTTTTCGTCTTCTGCAGAAGTACTGTCCTGCTGCTCGTTGGTCTCTGATACAGACGACGAACCCCCTGCCAAGGGAACAGCCGGACTTCGATAGGAAGAAAGCACCGGCGATCTCGGAGTGATCGGTCGGGCGGCCATGTGGCCTTCCGGAACATGAAGGCTGGTATGGAGTCCCTGATGTCGGGAGGCATTTGCGCCCAACGCAATAACATCCAACTGTTGATTCTGCTGAAGATTATGCCGCTCTTCTTTCGTTTTCCAACCAACTGTTGTTGACTGTATAAAAGCGGACATGAAACCGCATAGTCCTAAAAACATGTTCAACATATGAGGCACAATACGGACTTTGTTGATCGGGACGTCTTCATCCGCCGCCGCGCCTACCATTCCAACCAGTATCACAACCATGTAAAATATCCCTAAGTTGAAAAGGCAACTGATAAGGCTGAGGAGACGGAATTTGGGCATCGGGTACACGGTGAAAAGCAGCCCTAGGATACCAGAAGTGATGAAGAACACCGGACACCAGAATCCTGCGCAGACGTTTGCAAGGAAGAATTTGAAAATGGCCATGCAGATCGCATTGACGATGATGCAGATTCCCATGATTATTTGCGTGATGGCCATGGCACAGTGAAGCGTTCTGTCACGTGAGGAACGGGTGTACAAGCAGTGGTCTCCTCTCGGAACCATCCTCAGAGAATTGTTGAAGGCATTCAGGGGAGCGAAGATAAAATGCATGAAAGGAGTGCTGAATGTCTCTTGGTCGGCTCAATCATCTGAAAAAGAAGAAACAGCACCATGATAGTGGGACTAGGGCAGATATCATGGTATAGAGAGTGTTCGTAAAGCCCCCGTCGAACACTGAAAAACTTTTCTTCATCAAAATGACGAGCTTCGGTTCGTTTTCATTATCACCAAACTGAGTATCTAAATTCGTCAAAATGACAAGTCCAGGTTCGTCATTTTGACGAACATAAACAAGGGTTTGTCAAAATGACAAGTCCACGTTTGTCATTTTGATGAACCCTTTTTTATGTTCGTCAAGGGTTCGTCAAAATGACAAACGTGGACTTGTCATTTTGACGAACCTTGTTTATGTTCGTCAAAATGACGAACCTGGACTTGTCATTTTGACGAATTTAGATACTCAGAGTTTGGTCATAGTGAAAACGAACCGAAGTTCGTCGTTTTGATGAAGAAAAGTTTTTCAGTGAAACGCTGACGCGAACGCCGTCTATATGCTATTGTTCGCTGCTCTCTTCCTGGCATTGAACAAAGGGATTGGCGTTTGCGTTTGCGTTTCAGGGGCTTTGCGAAAACTCTCTAATGTATAACCTATGTATGCCCACAATACCTTCTATCGTCCTGTAAATGTCACACCTGGACGGACATAACTATCGGGAAACTGAAACTGAAATGGACTTTCAACCTCCTTTTTAGTCCGGTAAATGTCCGGTGTACCAGAAGAGAATATCCCCCAAGAACAGAATGTTAGTTTCCCTGCCATAGGCCTTGAACTTATGGGTGACTCTGACATGCAGGGAGAGACATGCGTTATCAGAGCATAAAGGAATCAACCATAAAGGTTCAACTGACAAATTTAGCATTTTATAAATGTGGACAATATCCCTTTAAAACCCAACAGATATTTACATTCTGACGTTTCCTTGTGATAGGCAAGACCCTTCTGCACATTCACTGCAAATTTTGTTGAATTCCGNGGGAATATCGCGGACTTCAGATTCGCCCCCTGTCGTGGGCAAAAGTCGCCAGTGGGACCCTACAATTAGCTTGCTATAGTGTCCCACTGGCGACTTTTTCCCACGACAAGGGGCGAATCTGAAGTCTGCGACATTCCCACGACAAGCAGCGATATTTAGCATTAATGTGTTCCGCATAGGATCATGGAGCCAGAGAATCACTGCGAACATAGACGACAGTCTACGAAGAGCTACGATTTTTTCATTCGTCCCTTGTCGCAGACCAAAATTCGCCAGTGGGACGCTAGTATAACAACTTGCCTTGTGGATGTCCCGCTTTGGAATGAAATACATGTACTAGATGTAGTCCGACATCTGACAAGAACTGACGGGTCGGTGCCGGGATTTGGGCTTAGGGCCCACTAGCCTATAGACTACCTACCTTCTAATCCTTAATGTCCCCGCCTTGGGGTGATTTCGGCCCACCTTAGGCCTACTTCCGGATGTGACTGGGTGCGAGGATGGATTGGCTTACAACCCTTCTCAATTTTGCTTGGAAGTAATGCATTCAGTAGCCAGATGTGGGCCAACATGTACATGTACGTTCCATCAGGAAGAACTGGCAAGAATGGACCAGTGGACGTACATGTACACGTACACGTACAACCTACCTTTTGGAATGGTGTCAGCAGCGTGAAAAAGTAAACTGAATGGCCCAGATGATTATTGATATTTTGATAACTGACCGAGTTCACGAAGGCCAGCGTATATGTGCAAGAATCTGCAGCGTGCTGGCTTACACTCCGCTGTATTGATTCCTGTTTCGACTGGTTTCCGAATACGTGTAGCTTGGCCAATATGACGATTGACGTATGTCGTCGAGTTTAGGTTTATCACACCCGAAGCGCCACAAACCTCCCCGGCGACCGTTTCACAACGAGTATGTTGATCT
This sequence comes from Notospermus geniculatus, assembly GCA_002633025.1. NCBI lineage: Eukaryota > Metazoa > Nemertea > Pilidiophora > Heteronemertea > Lineidae > Notospermus > Notospermus geniculatus. The sequence goes on from NMRB01001483.1 coordinate 132,661, forward strand.
AGACGGACCAATAAGGAATTACGAAATAAACGCGCTTTTTGTACAAAGTTTCTATACCTCGTCAGCCTGTCAGAGAGGTTGAGGTATATGAAGCGCTTTTGGAAAAGTTAGTACCCGTTTCCACTACAGAGGAATTTCCGCTCGCAGCACGCATTTTGTGAGGGGTTTCCACTAAAAGCGGGTGAACCGCAAAACGTTCTGGTGGCCGGGTGGATAACTGTAGGGATCCAATAAACTGTGTTAAAAAAACCCGCAGCTTATGGGGCTTATTTTTGCAATCAAATTTCCCCGCTGGCGGAGCACCGCCAAATTGTCATTTTTACCGCTCCGCACTCGTGGAATCACAGAGCAAAATTGCATTCTCGGCGAGACACATCTCGGCGAGACACAGAAAAAAGAAATCAACTCGAGTGGAGACTCAGATCTAGGGACAAAATGGTTCGAAATACTTTTTGACTCAAAATGAAACAGAAAATATTTCGGCCCGAGACAATGACATCTCAATCTGAGTTGAGTGATCTCAGAATGAGATTGTCAGGATCTCGGCCCAAAATATTTTCTCTCAGATCGAGACTGTCAGTATCTCAACCCGAAATATTTTCTCTCGGAACGAGATGTCAGTCTCTCGGCCCAAAATATTTTCCGTTTGATTTTGAGACAAAAGGTATTTCGAACCATTTTGCCCCCATAGTGAGACTTTGAGTCTCCACTCGAGTTAATTTCTTTTTTTCTGTGGATTTCGCGCGACCGCAGCGGAAATCCGCTGCAGTGGAAAGGGGCTAGGCTACAGGAAGCGGCGAACCTCACCCATTATAACACCGTGCGTTGCTCCAAGGGCGTTACCCCCATGCAACGCGCCAATGTACGGTGGCCAGTAAGCGGGGAATCCACCTGTGATTTTCAACCTGATTTTGCTTTGCGACTTGTTTTACAACTGGGCACTCGATCGCGGTAGTGGAGTAGCTAGACGTGATTTCCACCAATGGCGAAGATGTGATCAATTTCAGGTCGACGACCGATCAGTTCCTTGCGGTCGTATTCAATCCCAGGGTGGCAGGTTGCAAAGCAAACCAGCAGTGCATTCCTAGCTAGTACCATTGCGTTTTGCGTTCTGAAGCGGGTGATCCACTGTCGCGATTTTGGCTTGAGACGGGGTTGCGTTCCCTTGCGGTTACCTTATAAGGACTTCCGATTGCCATATAAGGTAACCGCAAGGGAACGCAACCCCGTCTCAAGCCAAAATCGCAACAGTGGATCACCCGCTTGACCGCCCGTACACTATCATTCTACGGTTGTCTGAACCAAAGAATAACCAACCTACAGTATCAATGCCAGTTGGAGGCTAAAGCATGGCGCACACGAGCGACTAAAATGGGTGCGACTACCGATGCGACTACTAGGTCGCATGCGATAATTACCTTTGAGGTCGATCAGTGATGTCATCCGCGACATCACTGATCTCCCAATGAAGAATTTGTCGCAAACGAGTCAAAAAAAAACTAAAAAAACTAAAAATATCTTCAGTCGCTCCTGTAGTCGCAAGGCTAGTCGCCTAGAAAATCGCTCAAAACATCGCTCTTAAGCCGAATGTCCCGGGTTCTACAGGTAAAATTTCGTTGACAACGATGGCGTCTCGTCATCAGGACTCACCGATTCCCGCCACGTTTTTTTCGCGAGTGCCTGTGAATCCAAGATAGATTCATGAAACGCAGATCTGAAGGTGGACTCCAACATAAGGGCTCATTTGCCCATATAACATAGCCTTGGCTACTTACCCGTGTTTGATCACATCGTTTGAAGTCTAGAACTAGAGCTGTAGCCTTTTACGTACCGTACGTATACAACCGGCAGCAGGATCAATCAACAAATGAACCATTCCGCTAATGTTCCGCGCTCATGCCGCTATGGTGAAACATCCATCGTTTACATTGCTGCCTGCATTCCGTGCTTGACTCTCATCACAGATTGATTCCCGATAATATAATGCGAGATGCCGTTACCATAGTTACGACTTAGGTGTAAACAAACTTACACAGACCTTTCAAACGGGCGAATGCGTTTAGTGGGAACTTCCCACATTCAGCGGTCAGATTGAATACGGGTTCCGCAATAGAGAGTAGGGAGTTTTCGCAAAGCCCCCGAAACGCCAACGCGAACGCCAAACCTATTGTTCGATGCCACGAAGAGAGCACGAACAAAAGGATAGACGTTCGCGTTGGCGTTTCGGGGGTTTTGCGAAAACTCTGTAGTTTTCGCAAAGCCCCCGAAACGCCAACGCGAACGCCAATCCCATTGTTCGATATCATACAGCGAACAACAGGATAGAACTTTGCATCGGCGTTTCGAGGGATTTTCGAAAATTACGGAGTTTTCGCAAAGCCCCCGAAACGCCAACGCGAACGGCAAACCTTTTGTTCGGTGCTCTTTTCGTGGCATCGACCATGGGACTGGCGTTGGCATTGGCGTTTCGGGTGTTTGGCGAAAACTCCCTAGTGTCCCACCGCTCCCTTTAATTCGGATGGAATGAATTCGATTTCGAATACAATTCTTGATGCGCATAAGAATTCGAATGCGCCCACTAGAATCTCGGCGCGGCTAAAGCTCTGTTCTTGTCAAGATGGGCTTTTCCGCGTTCGCGTTCAGTTCTTCAATAGGGAGTTTTCGCAAAGCCCCCGAAACGCCAAGGCGAACACCAAACCTATTGTTCGGTGCCACGAAGACAGCACCGAACAAAAGGATGAGATGTTCGCGTTGGCGTTTCGTGTTCTTTGCGAAAACTCCCCGCAGAGCGAATGCGAACGCGAAAACGGAAAAATCGTTGTTCTTTCATCGCCTCACTGCTTCTGATCAAAACACTTTCGCGTGCGCGTTCGTTTTTGCGGATAGTTTCCCGCTTTCCCGACTTCGGAAAGAATCTTTCAAGTTGCGATTAGGCCTACTTCATCAGGGAGCGACTTTATTTTTCCGAATTCCGTGAGCCGGAAGTACTTCTACGGTGGCCCATAGAGCTCATTGATGAAAAATATTTACATTTGCAATTTTTTTTTCAATTCGATAATTTTTTTCTTGGGGTTTGTAAAATTTTCAGAAGTTCCCACCGCGGTGATAATGTTTCCACCGCGGTGGAAACATTATCACCGCGGTGGAAATCATTTTCACCGCGGTGATAATGTTTCCACCGCGGTGGAAACATTATCACCGCGGTGGGAAGTTCTCACCGCGGTGAAAACGTTTCCACCGCGGTGGAAACATTCCCACCGCGGTGGAAAT